>JAFISB010000181.1:0-38393 GCA_022560015.1 Diplodia mutila
AGATTTAGCCTACTAAACTTATATAACTAGAAGGACTAACTAGGGCAAGATTCTCGGCTTATATTAGACCGCGTTTTATACTATTAACCTCTTAAAACGCAGTCGATTATAGCTAGAGATTTTAACGTTTATTACTCTTAGTAGGATCTGGACTTCCCCCCCTCGGCCGGAGCTAATACGCTAGTCGATTAGATCGAAACTAATAATCTCGCTCTCTTAAATACGATAGGGGAAGGTATATTCTACCGCCCCTATCTAAATAGAGAGACGGTTATTAATCTTACGCTAGTAACGCCGGCTTTAGCTAATAGAATTACCGAGTAGTAAACTATATCGGACTTTAAATCCGATTATAAGGCTATTTTATTTAGTATTAAGCCGGTAGGCTCCGAAGACCTCTCTACGGTCTCTACTACGGCACGATTTAATACGGGAAAGGCCGATTAGCTTAAATTTTAAGAGGTTTTTAAGTAATAGGCTAAAGACCTAGTTAGTACGGCCCTCGAAAGCCTTAAAACTAGTAGTCTAAAAGCTAATATCTTAAGAAATATAGTAAACGGCTCTCTTCGCTAACTTTCGAAGTTAGATAAGCTAGAATCTTCTTTATCCGATACTATATCTAACGCCGCGAGCCTTACTATCCCCCGCCTTAAACTAGGCGCACGCTCGAAGCCGTAGTAGAACGAGGACCTTTTAGAACTTAGAAGAAAACTACGACGAAAGGCGGACGCTTATAAGATCCGACGTACTAAGTTTAATAAGCGCGAGTAGCTTTCTAGCCGAACTATCTACTTCGCGGCTATAAAACGGGCTAAACGCGAGCACTAGAATGCGTTTCTAGAGAACGAGACTCTATAGAATATCTTTAAAGTAATAGCTTATACTAAGCCTAGAGCGTACGACCGAATCCCCGAGATTCGTAGTCTTACGAACGTGCTAGAAGATACGTTTTTTAGGAAGTATTTAGCCCTCCGGAACGGTTTATTTCCTAAACCACCGGATATAGCCCCCTTTAACTAGACGGACTATAGCTCTAAATAATAGGACTAGCCCGATCTAAGCTTTAGGGAAGTCGAAAATGCGTGTTCTACGTAGATAAAGGGGAAAACACCCGGTCCGGATACTATTACGTAAGAGATAATTACCTACGCGTATAGAGTATAGTTAGATCTCTTTTATTAGGTCTTTTTTACGCTATTTAGCTACGGGTACTACCTTATTTACTAGCGTACGGCTACTGGGGTAATCTTAGAAAAGAGAAAAGACGATACCGCGGACCCGAAGTCCTACCATATTATCTCTTTACTTAACTACCTTAGAAAAGTACTCGAACGGATTACGGCTAAAAGGCTAGAGTATCTAGCGAAGACTACGAACCTCCTCTATTCTTTATAAATAGGTAGACGGTTAAAGAAATCCGCTATCGATATAGCCCTTCTCTTAGTAAATAAGATAAAGGAGAACCGCCATCTTAAACGTAAGACCTCCGTCCTACTCTTAGACGTAAAGAGTGTCTTTAACTACGTCGCCGACGAATAACTTCTAGTAATAATAGCCTAGATAAATATACTACTAAACCTACTTACGTAGGTTAAGTCGTTTATATCTCTTCGAATATTAGGCCTCGCGTTTAACGAAGAGATAGAAGAGTATAGCCTAATAGAGATAGATATTCCGTAAGAAAGCCCGGTCTTACCTATTCTCTTTCTAATCTACCTTAAAGAGCTCTTTCTTAAGTCTCTCGTTATCTACCTCTCTTATATCGACGATATTGCGTTAATAGCTAGCTCCGGCAGCTTTAAACGTAATAAGAAGATTCTAGAGTAGGAGGTAAAAGAGCTCTATAAACGAGAGGCGGAAAACTATATCGAATTCGATCTTAGAAAGACGGAGCTTATAAACTTCGGATCTTCTAAAGCGAACTCTAAGGCCTAGCTTACTACTATTACTCTATCTACGGGGGAGATAGTTAAGCCGGATATTAAGATTCGATAGCTAAGAATCTACTTCGACCCGGGTTTTATCTTTAAGAGCTACGTCTCTACGAGGATTAGTTAAGCCCGATTCGCCTTTTACCGAATATCTCGATTAGCTAATATCGAATGGGGTTTATCCCCCTACGCTATACGCTAGCTATATCTAGTATACGTTACTATCGTAGCCGATTACGGCTTAGAAATCTACTAGAAAAACTAGACGTAGTTCGAAAGATAAGTAAAACTCCTCTAAAATCTAGTACTTCGTAAGATCTTAGGGGTATTTAGAACGGCGCCTATTATTTCTTTAGAAATCGAGAGTAGAATCCCTCCCGTAGGTATCCGCCTAGATAAACGAGTCCGGAAATACGCCCTCCGGACGAACTTAATTAGAGAAAACCATCTAATTCGAATTTAACTAGAGAATATTAATATCGAAAGACGAGATACTTCTAGGCCTACGTAGTTAGAGAAGGTTAAGCTACTTAGAAAGACGTAGCTAGCGTCTTTAGAAGTAGTAGATCCGTACCTCTTTCCGCTATAGGCTAAGAAGTTACCCTACTCGATAACGGTTAGCCCTTTAGATAAAGAGGCGCAGGCTAAGGCCTACGTCTTAGAATCTAAAAGGGCCTCCTCTAATTATATAGCTATCTATTCTGACGCCTCCGTTCTATCTCCGGATAGAAACGTAGGGGTCGGCGTAGTTACTTACGACTTTAGCTAGTTAAAGGATAAGCCCTTAGCGAGGGTTAGTACGAACCTAGATTCCGAAAACCTAGTCTATAACGGCGAGATAAAGGGCCTCGTAAGAGGCCTTAAATCCGCCGTTTCTAAGGGCTTTCGTTTCCGAGATATAAGAATCTACGCGGATAATTAGACCGCGATTCTTAGGCTAAAAACTCTCTAAAATACGCCCGGATAAGTATAGTAGGTCCGGGCTATTAAGCTAGCTACTACGCTAGTAGGGAGGAGGAATACCGTCTCTCTAGAATAGTATCTAGGCTATAAAGACGTTTTAGGTAACGAGGCCGCCGACTTACTAGTAAAACGAGCTACGAAATACTCTATCTAAAAGACTACTACTTTACTTAACTTCTTTAAGAGTTTAGTAAAGTAGTAGACCTTTACGGACTAGAAAAAGCGGCTTAAGTCGGCGCTAAAATCGGCTTATAAACGAACTTTTAGATTAGCGGTAGGGCGGAAGATTAAGGCTCCTATAAAAGTACGAGAGATAGCCTCCGCCTTCTATTAACTAAAGATTAGATACGGATACTTTAAGTCCTATCTTTACCGCTTTAACTACGCCGAGGACGATACGTATAGGTATAGCCGAACGGCTCGCTAAATACCTCGCTATTTACTTCTTAGCTACCCTCTTTATCGGGATCTAAGGGTCCCGATAAAGGACGCACTTAAGAAGTATAGAATCGAATTAACGGACCTCTTCTCTACGACTCTAGAAACTAGCTTAACGGCTAAATTCTTAGAAAAATTAAAGATTACTACCCGGCGGTAGTAGTTAAACGACCTACCTAACGAGGTTTAAATACGTATCGCTATTTACTTCTTTATTTTCTTATTTTTCTTACTTTTCTTTATGTTTTTCTACTATTCCCTCTATATCTAGAGGTAATAAGCTCTTAAGCGCACCGTTTCTTATACGAATTCCGAACCTAAGTACCGAACGCCTACTTAAATAGGTAGATAGAAACGGGCCTAGCCCCGTCCCTAATAGTCTAAGACTCTAGAGGGACGTTAAACTAAATAAATAAATAAATAAATTACGCTTACTAGCGATCTACTTAGATCGAGCGAGAAAGGCTTTAATCTATTTCTTTATATTAGAGTTCTTTATTATCTTATTAATCTTATTCTATATCTTCTTATTAGGCCTCTAATTCTTAGACTTATTTAGAGTATTAGATACTAGATACTAGTATTAGTTATACTAGTAAGAGTAACCGTAGACGTATTTAGATAGAGTTAGCTTATTCTAAGATTATCCGCGTAAGATAGTAGTAAAGATTACTCGTAGTTTAGTTCTAAGAATAGCTTACTTCTATCTATAGTACTAGCGATAGTTAGTAATAACGTTAAAGACGTCTTAGTTTATTCTATTATTACGAATATTTAAAAGTAATAATATTACGTACTTAGAATTGTGCGCTAGAATCGGCTTAAGAAAGGTTTAAATACCTTAAGATTCTTAAATATTAGAAAGCTTAATTACGTTTACTTAATATACGTATTTCTTCTAGTCGGATAGCTATTTAGCGATATCTTAAGCCGTTAGTAGTTTAGCTAGTTTATAAAGCTTATTTAGAACTAGCTTTTATCTAATTAAATATAACGGCTCTAGCCGTATCTTTAAGACGCGTAGCTAGATATAAGAGTATACGTTCTTAAGTCGTTATAGTAGTAGTAGTAATAATAATAATATAGAGTTCTTAATAACCGTTAATAGATTAGAGATTTTCTTCTTAAGCTTATTATACTTCTTCTTATTCTTATAATAGAACTCTCGCTTCTAGCGAAGTTTCTCTTTATCTACTTCTATTAGTATACTAGTAGGTTATTTAGACTTCTAAGATCTAATTAGTTACGTTAGACGATATTCTTACGAAGAATTAATAAACTTAAAGATCTCTACCTTCTTTAAATAAGAGATAATAATAAAGTATTATTTCTTCTAGTTCTTAGCTATCTTAAGTACGACGATTAGCTTAGAGAATAATATAGTAGGTAGTAACGACTAGTAATTAGGCGTTACTAAGCGAGAAGTAAGTTAAGAAGACGGTTATAGCGCCTATAAGAGTTAAAATATAGTAATATACCGCGACAATTAGCTAATTAGAGTAATAAGAGGTCTAGTAATACGTTATAATACTTATTATTAATGCTTAGCTATTATTTTAATAAACTAGTAATAAAACGAGAGGTTATTAAAGTTATTAAGGGCTAAAATAATAACGACGTTTCTATTAGAGATATCGTCTAGATGCCTTAGAACGATAGATAGTAGTTAAGAGAATACGCTTAGATAGTAGAAAGTATCTATAACGCGGCCGGGCTTATAACTATTATAATAGATAATAAAGAAGAATCGTATTAGACTCCTACTAAGAAGTAGTATAAGAAGTAGAGGGGAGGGTTACCCGAAGGTGCCTTTATAACCCAATGCGGATGACTAAGCTATCTACTAGTACTAAAACAGCTTATATTGCAATAGGAATGCCGATTTACCACTCTTTGCTCTGTCTTTCCTACCATAGTCAATTTAAACTCACTTCACCCACCGGACCACGCGAGTTCTCCATGAAGCTGCAAACTGACTCGAACGACTACTAAGCCTGCCTCCAGGACGCGTCTATGAGCTTCGAGTTGAATGGGAATCTGCCCGTCGAATGATTAGCACGTGCCCGTCTTCAAAGTTGGGGTAGATCTCCCTACTCACCATCAGCTGTTTTCAATTCATGGGACGACTCAATGTTTCTGCTTATCTTCCTTTTTTCAACTGTTCATCGATCTCACATCTCCAGAGTGTGGTCCCCAAGATGATAGAACAATTATCCCTGCTATTACCTATCATTTAAACTAAAAAAAAAAAACAATGTTTTACGCTACTCCGGAAGACCGCAATGAAATCAGAACAAAATTCCCCTCGGAAGACGCTGGTTTCCCACCACAAAGCACAGAGGCTGCCCCCAAGAAGGTAAAAAGAAAAAGAAAATAAAAGGAAAAAGACGCTCATGCAACGCACGACTCGCGGTGAGCCTAATTCCATCCCTGCAACCCTTACGCCATTAAAGTCATCCCCCTCCTACCCATCGAAGGTTCAGTGCTCGTAGTCATTAGCGTTTGAGTGGGCCAGACAGGTATGATCTTGGTGATCGGGTTCGTGTTGCAGAACGATTGGGTCAATGCCGTCGGAGCCGCCGTGGGCGTGCTTGAAGACGTGGTCAGAGACGGGGTTGCAGTGGAAGGCGTGCTGGTGGTCCAGTAGGTCGAAGAGCTGACAACAGAGCCCGTGAAGCATATCGTTGTGATCTGGGTGGTGATGATGGTGGTACCGCCATTCGACAGCGTCAACGTCGTCGTAACCACTTGTGTCGTTGTCACCGTGACCTCGTCTCGGCCGGAGATCGTGTTGGTGGTGCTGGACCCGCTGGTCGTCACGGACGGTGGTACTGTCGTCGTTTGTACGCTTCCGGTTCCGCTGGACGACGGGGAAGAAGAGAGGACCGGGCCGGTGCTGGAGGGACTAGCACTGGAAGAAAGGTGCGTAATGCAGCCTGGCAGTGTCCGCCGAGCGTTGATGATATTGTTGGTCCTGGCTGCCTTGACTTTGGCCCCCAGACCGCTCTTCAGCTGGCAAGAGTTGGTGTCGAGCGAGTAGCTGACGGAAACGCACTCGCAGATACGCGCGCAAAACTCGACACACGCGAAGAAACTAACTCCCTGGATAGGAGCGCGCTTGGAAATCCTAAACCCCTCCGGGAAATCGATGTCGTTCTCTTCGTAGTCCACGCCGCACTCAAGGAAGAATTCGGCGTTCTGCACAGTCTGAGCATCGTAGTCCGTACCGTTAGACGCGGGGCAGGTGACGGGTGTTGGCGAGTTTGTCGGCGTTCTGACTGTCGTGCTGGAGCCAGATCCAGTTGTGGACACACCGAAATCGGTGGAAAGGCTCACAGATGGCGATGAACCGGGTCCGATGCCACTAGTGGATGTACCGAAGCCGGTGGAAAGGCTCGTTGATGGTGGTGAAGCAGATGCGTTGCTTGTCGTTGCTCCGTTCCCACTACCCGTCGTTTGTGTTAGTGTTGAAGCAGATCCATTGCTTGTCGGCGATCCATTTCCACTACCCGTCGTTTGTGTGGGCGGTGTTCGAGTAGAACCGTTGCTTGTCGTTGATCCGTTTCCACTACCCGTCGTTTGTGTCGATGGTGTTGGAGAAACACTCCAGCTCCCTGTACCACTCATTGTTCTTGTCGATGCGGAACTTTGGCTCCCTCCAGTGTTTGTAGTATCACTAGAAACTGATGTATTTGATGTAGTCGACATGTAACTTGTACCGCCTACGGAACTCGTAGTCACGCTATTGATTGATATTGTTGAACCGCTCAATGGCCCGGATATGGTTATTGAAGCAGTAGTGGTCGCGAGCGTGGAAATGGAACTAGTCGAAGAGACTGTCGATACTGTTGAAATCGAGTCGCTCCAGGCACTCGTCGTTTGAGTTGAACTTGAGCCACTCGACGTGCTTGGGCTGGGTGTAAGAGTAGAAGCGCTCGAGGTTAAGCCGCTCCAGCCACTTGTCGAGCCGGACAATGTGCTTGATGTTGAGCCGGACCATGCGCTTGAACCAGAAACGGTGGGCAAAGTAGAGCTGCCACTTGCTGTGTTTGTGATAGATGAAGAACCACTCGCCGTGATTGCTGTTGAAGCAGTAGTGGTCGTGAGCGTGGAAATGAAACTGCTTGAAGACGTTGTTGATGCTGTAGGAGTAGAACCGCTCGAGATACTGATCGGTGGTGCGGAAGTCGAAATACTTGAGCCAGTCCATATGCTCGTCGTTTGTGTTGGGGTCGAGATCGGCGTGGAAGTAAAAATTGCACTGCTTTGTGTCTCCCTGTTCGAGGTCGATATCGTACCTGTAGTCTCATCCGGGGTCGACCCATCTCCAGTGGTAGTTGTTCCAGCAGTACTTGTCCATGTAGAAGTAACAGAGTTCTCAGATTTCGATGAACTGCTCGAGGTTGATACACTATGAAGGACCGTAGAACTGGATATGGAAGGTGAACTTTGAGTGCTCGGAGATTCGTTGGGCAAAGATGGACTCGCACTGCTTGTCGATGCGGAAATAGAATTACTCGAAGAGATTGTTGATGCGGTAGGAGTAGAATCGCTCGAGATCGAACTGCTTAAGGTCCTGGTTGGTGGCGTGGAAGTCGAAACACTCGAGCTGCTGGCTGAGAGTGCCGTACTTGAGCTAGTCCAAGGGTCCGTTGTTTGTGTTGAGGGCATGGGAGTAGAAATTGTACTGCTCATGGTAACTGACTGACTCAGTGTTGACTGGGTCCACGTGCTTTGTGTTTCCGTACTTGTCAATGTCGAGGTCGATACGCTAGTAAGGATCGTGGAACTTTGAGTGCTCGTGGATCCATTGGGTAAAGACGGGCTCGCAATACTCGTTGATGTAGAACTGGAAGCGGAAATTGAACTTTGAGAGCTCGTGGGTTCAGAGAGTAGAGATGTGCTCGCACTACTCGTTGATGTAGAACTTTGGCTATTCCCAATCCACGTGGTAGAGCTCGTAGTCACACTATCAACCGATATGGTTGAACGGCTCGATGGGCTGGGTGTGGTTGTTGAGTACGACGTAGACCAGCTACCCGCTGTAGCAGTCTCCGTCGTAATGCTTCCAGAGGCTGTGGTACTCGTGGAAGCCGAACTGCCCCACGTGCTTGTACTTTCAGTCGGGATCGACATAGACTCCGTCACAGCCACAGAACTTGTGGACCATGTGCTTGCTGGTGCTGAATTTGGCAAAGTGCTTGCTGAACCAGAACCGCTGGACGAAGTAGAGCTGCTACTTGTTGTACTCGTGAGGATAGTCGCCGAGTGCGACGTAGACGATGAGGAAGCAGAGATGACCAGAGTCGTGGTTGTACTTCCACTTGGAGTCCACATAGACTCCGTGGCAGTCACAGAAACTGTTGAGTCAGACAGTGTGTTTGATGATGAACCGGATAACGTTCTTGACGTTGAACCCGATAGCGTGCTTGAAGTCGAACCCGATAATGTGTTTGACGATGAACCAGATGATGTGCTTGACGTGGAGCTGGGCAGTGGACTTGACGTTGAGCCAGACAATGTGTTTGATGTCGAGCCGGACGGTGGAGTCGAGGTTGGACTCGAGGGTAGGCTTGATGTTGATCCGGACAATGGACTTGACGTTGAACTGAACAATGAACTTGATGTCGAATCGGACAGTGTGTTTGATGTTGATCCGGAAAGTGGAGTCAATGTCGAGCCGGAGAGTGGAGTTGAGGTTTCACTGGACAGTGTGTTTGATCCTTCGGTATTTTCTGAGCTGGCGGTTCCCGTGTTGGATGTCGATCTCGAGCCCGTACCCGTGATGGTTAGGGTACTCGTGCTTCCACTTGATACCGTCGACGTAGTTGAGCCGCTGTCAGCGCTTGATATCGATCCCGGACCCGTCGATGTGGAGCCCGTTGAAGTAGCCGTACCGCTAGTTGTGATTGCACCGCTCTCGGCTGTAGAAGAACCGCTTTCGGTTATGGTAGACCTCGAAGTAGCTGAAACAGCCACACAATAGGCAACACCTACTTGTAGGAACTGACAATCGTCACCAACTGACGGGTTCCACGCATAAAGCTGTGCGAAAGTTATCGCATTCGAGGTTAAGACAGCCTGACATGTGTCGCCGCTTACGATAGTATAGTACTTGGCGCAACTGGAAGCGGTATCCGTAGATGTAGTAGCTGACGGAGAAGTGCGAGTCGTGGTAGGCGGAGAGGCGGGAGTCGTGAAAGTAGCAGTCCTCGAAGAGGTGGCCGGAGCAGCTACACAATATGCATATCCGACTTGTAAGTACTGACAGTCGTCTCCAACGGATGGATTCCATGCATAAAGCTGCGAAAAGGTTATTCCGCTCTTATTCAAGATATCTTCACAGGTATCGCCGGTGGCGATGGTATAGTACCGAGTGCAGTCACTAGCGGTATCAGAGGGTCTGGTGGCCGGTGGAGCGGTGGACGTGATAGAATCCGGGGTCGTTGTTCGTCCTGAACTCGCGCTTGAGCTTGAGGATGATGTAGAAATAGATGTCACCGAGATAGATGACGATCCGGTCGAGAGGGTTGAAGAAGGTGAGGAAGTCCACGATGATACTGTTGAAGACACCGAAGAAGTCCAGCTTGAAGTTGAAGGTGTTGAGGTCATCCAAGATGAGGTTGTGGAGGAGGCAGAAGCGCCTGAAGTTGACCCCGTCGAAGATGAAGGTGCTGAAGTACTCCAGGAAGAGCCTGTAGAGGAGCCAGAAGAAGAGCTAGTCATACTCGAGGATGAGGACGAAGTAGAAGAACCCGAGACTAGCACAACCAAATGCGAGATTCCGCTATTAGCTGTGATTGTTCCGACTGAGCGTTTCAGATAACACCGATTAGTGTAGGTCGCAGATTGGCAATTCGGATCCGCTCCGCAGATGGACAGGCATTCTCCAATACTAGTAACTGTTCTATCATCGTAGGATTGCGGGTCGTTATCCGCGTTGCAACGAATTTCAAAAGTTCTTGGGCCCACTGTGTACCGGCTTTCGTTTGCACCTGGGCAAGTGGGTGCGGCAGACGGAGTACCCGATGTTGTAGTTGAGCCACTCGAAGAACCAGTCGTTCCGCTCGAGGACACAGTCGTTGTACTTGGTCCTCCTAAGGAACTGGTGGAAGTTGTTGTTGAGGAAGGTGATAGAATTGGTGAATCGGTACTTGAAACAATTGACGATGTTGAGCTTGATGTTGACGAGGGCGAAGTTAAGCTGGATGACAAGGTACTCGAAACGGTCGATGCTGATGAGGACAAAGAACTAGTAATCGAAATGCTTGACGAAGTTGAGCTTCCTGTCGTCGGAGAGCCCGAGGATCCGCTAGTGCCTGATATAGTAGATGTGCCCGAAGATGCCGTAGAAGATGCCGAGGTGCTTCCACCGGGATTCGCGAGCAATTCCAGAAAGCTTGTCCCCACAGGACTGAAGGAGAGTGTCCCAAGCGATGTCTTGTGGTAGCAGCGGGAGCTATAGCTTGCAGCAACGCACGTTTCGTCTGCAGCGCAACTATTCATACAATCAAGCAGGTTGTTCGCGGCGTGATTCGAGGCCGAGATGACATTGCTATCAGTATCGCAGTGAACCTGGAATCTCTTCGGACCGACACTGTACACCAAACCATTCGATGTGGGGCAAGATGGCGTTGCTGAGGGGCTTGAAGAGCTCGAGGAAATAGTCGATGCAGATGAACTGGAGCTGCCGGAGCTGCCGGAGCTGGGAGTAATTGTACTAGCAGATACGGTGGTTGAGATAGATGAAGTGGAACTACTGGAGCTTGTGGAGCTCACACTGCTGGAAACAGTAGCACTTGAGGTGTCCGAGTTGGACGAAGTCGTACTACCAGATTCCATAATATTTGAGCTGCTCCAGCTGGACGAACTGGTAGTACCAGAGACGGAAGAACTTGTACTTCTCGAAGAGGTTGACGTTGACCATGTAGTAGTCGTGCTCGTGGAGCCGCCCACTAGTAGCTCAAGAAACACGTTGGTTCCCTGTGGCGAAATGATTAGTCCAACATCAGCCTTGAGATAGCAAAGGTTCCCGTAAGTAGCTGCGCGGCAACTGGGGTTCGATACGCATATCTGAGCACATTCGGCTATGCTGTCGGCGTCCTGATCGAAGAATGAATCTTGGTCATTGTCAGTCGAACACAAGACCCTGTACTGCTGGCCGTTTGCTGTGTAAATCTTGTTATTCGCATCCGGACAGTTTGGTGGAGCTGTAGGCGTGGTGGATGACGCGGTAGATGATTCAGAAACGGAAGAACTCAAGCTGGTGCTGTGGCTAATCGTCGAGGATCCGGTCGAGCTGGTTGGGTTCGAAGTGGTCGACGACGTAATTGACGAAGTAGTCACCGTATTGGTGGAAGTATCAGTCATCGAAACGCTAGAGCTAGTCGAGGAAGACCACGATGTGCTGCTCGAGGTTGAAGAGCCTGAAGCACTGCTGGTCGAGGTTAGGGATGTGCCGCTGCTTGAGCTCGATGTACTTGAGCCGGTCGTAGTGTCCATCTGGATGAAAATGGTACCAACGCTGCTTCCTCGCACATTGGTAACGCTTTCCTTGAAAAAACATTGAGTCGTGTAAGTTGCAGCGAAACAGCGGGATCGTTGTGCGCATAGTTCAGCGCAAGCTTGCGCGTTTGGAGCGGCAGCATTGTCATAACTTGACGGGTCGCTGTCCGTGTCACAAATGATTCGGTAAGCCTTTCCGCCAGTGGTGTATTGAAGACCAGGAGCAGGCAAGCAAGAAGCAGTTGGGGTAGAGGAGCTGCTCGATGTGCCGCTGATCGTCGAGGATCCAGTCGAGCTGGTTGAGGGGTTTGAGGGGTTTGAGGGGCTTGAGGGGCTTGAGGCCGTTGTTGATCCTGAGATCGTTGTTAATCCTGAACTCGTTGTTGATCCGCTAGTTGTTAACCCTGAACTCGCCGTAGAACCAGAACTCGTTCCGGAGTTAGTTGTAGCATCTGAGGTCGTTGCGGAGCTTAAGGTTGTTGATTCTGAACGCGTTGTACTCGTTCCTGCTGTACTCGTTGATACACAGTAGGCGACCCCGATCTGCAACAACTGGCAGTCATCTCCAACTGATGGATTCAATGCATAGAATCGTGGGAACGTTATCCCGTTTGAGGTTAAGATAGCCTGACAGGTGTCACCGCTAACAACGGTGTAATACTTGGTGCAGTCGGCGGTGGCGGTGGCGGTGGTGGAAGATGATGAGGATGAGGACGAGGACGAGGACGAGGACGAAGCCGAGGAAGAACTACTAGAGGTAGCTGTTGAAGGTGTGGTAGCTGTTGATACACAGTAGGCGACTCCAATTTGCAGGTATTGACAATCGTCACCAACCGACGGGTTCCATGCATAGAACTGCGGGAATATTATCCCGTTCTCACCTAAGACAGCTTCACAAGTGTCACCATTAACAACGGTGTAATACTTAGTACAGCCGGCTGACGAAGTGGTAGCGGTGGTGGCGGTGCTGACAGTGCTGGCAGATACTGAGGGGCTTGAGGTATTCGACGTGGTGCTAGTTGTAGAGCCTGGGGTCGTTGGAGAGCCCGAGGATCCGCTAGTGCCTGATATGGAGCTGGTTGATGAGGTTCCTGAATTGGTGGTTAATCCGCTCGTTGATCCGCTCGTTGTTGATCCGCTCGTTGTTGATCCGCTCGTTGTTGATCCGCTCGTTATGGAGCTAAAGGTCGTCGTGGAGCTGAAGGTTGTTGATCCTGAACCCGCTGCGGAGCTTGAAGTAGACACTGTACTCGGATCTCTGGCCAACATAACTCTACCCCCTGGCAAGTTGTTGAGTTGTGTGTTGAAGTTCTCCTTGCATTGACAGCTGTTTCCCGAGTATAAAATTGCCGCATCACATCGCGCCCCCCAAGTGTCCGTGCAAAATTTCAAGCACTCCTCTACGCTGGCAACGTTTGTTTTGGAAGACGGATTTGGCAAGTTGAAGCTGTTACCGGGTTCGACATCGCAGTAAAGCCAATATGTTTTCGATCCTACGGTTATAGGCTGCCGGGAATCTTGAGGGCATTTGAGTGCCGACGTAGGAGTGCTTTGCGTGGTTGCCGTGGTTGTAGTACTTGGGTTGGAAGAAGAAGAGGAAGATAATGAGGACGAGGACGAGGATGTGGACGATGTCGTCACTGGGGTGATCGTGGTGGCAGTTGTGGCAGTTGTGGCAGTACTTTGAGAGGACGAGCTGCTGGATAATGTCGACGTTGTAGATAAGGTCGATGTTGAAGCGGCCGGAGAACCCACGCAATAGGAATACCCGGGTATCAAGTATTGACAATCGTCTCCGACTGAAGGGTTCCATGCGTAGAGCTGTGCAAAAGTAATCCCATTGGACTGTAAGATATTCTGGCAGGTGTCACCACTAGCAACCGTGTAATATTTGGAACAGCCAGAAGCAGTATCGCTATAGGTGGTGGCTGGTGGAGCGGTTGCGATCGTTGCTGTTGTTGTAGGCGTCGTTGCAGTGCTTGGGGTGGAAGAGGAAGACGATGACAAGGACGAGGAAGAGGGTGAATTACTGGAGGATGTCGAGGTCATCGTGGAGGATGTCGGGGTCATCGAGGAGGATGTCGGAGTCATCGAGAAGGAGCTCGATGTTGAAGTGATGGTCGTTGAAGCGATAGTTGGACCACCGGCCACACAGTAGGAATACCCGGGTATCAAGTATTGACAATTATCTCCTACTGACGGGTTCCATTCGAACAGCTGCGCGAACGATATGGCATTTGAGGTTAAGACAGCCTGGCAGGTATCGCCGCTGGCAACCGTGTAATATTTCGAACAGCCGGAAGCGGTATCAGAAGGCGTGATGGCCGGCGGAGCGGTTGTTGTTGTTGTGGTGGTGGTGGTGGTCGACGAGCTTGAGGGATTCACAGCCCGTAACTTGACGACAGCATATCCACTCATGGCATTCATGGTGGCTGATGCTTTTTGCCAGCATGTATTGCCCTGGAAACTTGCGGAATTGCAGGAGGGGTTACTCGCGCACTGTGATGCGCACTGTTCATAGCTAGTTGCAGATTGCGTGACGAGATTTCCCCCTGTCATCGTCTGTTAGTTGAGGAAACTGCCAGCTCTCAAAGTCCAACTTACCGCTGTTCTGTGTATTACACCGAAGCTGAAAGTAGTATCCGCCCTGGACGAAAACGGCATTATCATTGGCTGGGCAGTCTACCGGTAGAGTCGACGCCGCATCCTGCCAAAGCTCGCACTCAGGGCAGTTCACGAGAGCCGTGCCCTGATGTTTGACGTAGCAGGCGCCGTCGTAATAGACAGCCAAGGCGCAGCCAGGTGTCGCGATACAGCGGTCAAGACACCTATCATTATTGTCCTGTGCGTCGGGGTTGTTTGTGAAACTAAAGTATTCGCCTTGTTTGACTTAGCCAAATCTCCGGTTCGAGTATGAACGGCCACCTTACCATCGCTACTATCCTTGTAGCAAAGGAGCTGGAATGCTCTCGATCCACTGTACACGATCGCATTGTTGTCCTGAGGACAGACATGAGGCGCAGACGAGGGGCTGCTTGCGCTCGTCGCGGTCGTGGGAGTCGTGGAGGTTGTCCGGGTCGTCGTCGCCGTGGTAGCCGTCGAGGACGAACTGCTAGACGATGTCGTTGTGGTACCCGTGGTGGTCGTTGGACCACCGGCCACGCAATAGGAATACCCGGGTATCAAGTATTGACAATTATCACCCACAGACGGATTCCATGCGTAGAGCTGTGCGAAGGATATCCCATTAGAGGTTAAAATAGTCTGGCAGGTGTCACCGCTAACGACGGTATAGTACTTGATACAACCACGGGCAGTGTCGGTGGGTGTGGTGGCCGGAGGAATCGTCGCCGTCGTGGGAGTCGTCGCCGTCGTGGGAGTCGTCGCCGTCGTCGCCGTAGTTGCAGTGAGCGGGGCCTCGGGAGCCATTGAACTCGACGCGCCGGCATAATTGACCCAGGCCATAATGTTTGTTTTAGAGTAGTCGAAGGTCGGATTAGTGGTCGTCCTCTTGAGGTAGCAGGTACTTCCGTCGAGTGAAGCGGAAAAGCAAGCCGGATTCGAACCGCAGGAGTTCAAGCAACCATTGATATCTGTGTTGTATACAATGTTGGGAGGGCTGATAAGGTCGCCTAGATTTGATTGTCAACAAATGTAAGCGGGACTCCATATATCGCGCCGGACAACTCACCGAACGGTTCTCTGCCACAAGCAAGTTTGAACTGCTTGTTATTAGACCACGCGACAAGCCCCTCGTCTTGCGGACACTTGATCCCAGGACAATCTTCGCAGACCGCAACATCGACGGTGACCTTGCTCGTCTGTGGGACGTTGACTGATTTCAAATAGCACCGTCCGCCATTGGCACGGCCGTTCGTGAATTCCCAGGTAACGCCGACACATTGGGGTTCCGCGTCACAGAGCGGGATGCAATCGCGGATGTCGGCATAGTTATCATAACTTTTGAGATCTCCTCCGTACTGGTCGGTGCCGCACTTGAGCCTGTAGTGGAAACCTCTCGGACCCACGATGAAAGGGTTGGTAGCAGAGTTGGGGCAAGTGTTGCCCGTTGTGGGTGACAACTGGGTGCCGGCAGCTCCAGAAGATGGAGTAGCTGATGGAGGCGCTGGAAGGGCCGACACGAGGGCCGAGGTCAGCAGGGTAAGGAGAATACTTACCCGTGCGCTGAAGCGCACATCATTGGGAGCGCCCATCCTGGACCGCTACCCGGCAGCCTAAGGATTAGGCAAGAGCGTGAAAGAGTACTTGATACTTTCCTTGGTGAGTGAACGGAGGGGGTTGATGTGAAAGACAACGAGTGAAAAGTTCGAAGCGAGTTGTATCTTACCGTGTCAAACGAGTGGACTTTAATGGTGAGGCACGAAGGAAGTCATATGTCTGGACTGAGGACGAGCTTTTGTTCCGCCTCATAAACATACACCGCTTGGGACGCGCACCACAGAAAGCGAGCATTGTTGACGCTGCGGAATGAAAAGAACCTTGGAAAAATAGCTGAGATTATAGAAGGCGAGATCGAAATGCTTGGTGCCGTGGCAAACATCGAGCCATGCCAAGGGCCTAGAAAAACACATGTAAGGAACGATGAGATGCGAGGATAAATACCTGCTGTATCGCAAAACGGGTGCTTGGCGGGAAAACCTTGGGCCATGATAATTGCTTTGCCGAACCAAGGTGCATCCGGTTGTCTATTTGATGTATTGACGAAGAGAATGTTTAATACGTTGGTCGACCGCCAGGTCTTGAAGAAATAGAATGACCCCTCCGAAGCGTTCACGGTATCGACTTGAAGCTTGGAGGAACGCTTCATGACTTGGCACACGCTTGAACGGGAGAGAGTCTACATTCTTGACGTTCTGGATTTGTTGCTGTCCATCCGTCGCCCTTCGTCGTCTTGTTCTGCGACGGTTAGATCCGGGAACCCAGTGGGCATGATTCTCCTTGGGTTGGACCCAGGAACCAGGCTGTACTTGGAAAAGTCGGTGACGCCGGTTTTCCGGAGGAAGTCTTCATCTACCTCCAAACAGCCGTTGATGTGGGCGGCGGGGGCTCGAAGCATGGCTAGGACGGCGTCGGAGAATATCGTCTTGGATATTTTCTTAGTTGCTCTCCGCAAACAGGAGCGCCAGTACTTACCGGCTTCCGCAGATCACTGAGCACGTCCTCCCTTCCAACCGTGGCAGCACTTTGAATAGCTGTGGCAACCCATATGCTGGAAATCGCCATGTCCTTCTTGCCTTCGCGAGCAAAATCCATGGCCAGCCCTTTCGTCAGCACGCTCATGGCAACCTTACCCATGGCATAGGCGGTTTTGCCGCGGAAGAAGCGTGAGTATATGGGAGGGCTGACAACGACAATGCGCCCTTTCCAGCCCTGGTTCTTGAAGTGAGGCAGGGCGGCCTGGATGGTGCTGTACAAGCCTTCGACATTGACTTGCTGCATCAACTTGAACCGTTTGACCGGTGTGTCCTCGACCGAAGCCCACCAGATGGCGCCGGAGTTGTAGACCAGGACGTCGAGACGGCCAAACGTAGCGACGGCTTGGTCGACCATCTTCTTCACAGCGTCGGGGTCACGAGTGTCGGCGGCAATGGCAAGGGCCTCTCCGCCGGCCTCCTGTATCTCGCGTGTTACAGTGTCAATGGTAGATTGCGGTGAGTTCGGGTCAGGCGGGAATGGGTGAAGTTTAGATGCGTCCGAGGTGGTTTTTGCGGACACAACGACTGCAAGGTGAGCAGGACGTGGCAGGAAACGGGCGACGAGAGCACGGCTCACCTCGATATCCAGCGCTGGCGAGATCGATGGCAACTTGGCGACCCATGCCTCTGGATGCGCCGATGACGAGGGCCACGTGCTTGGAGCTGTCCATGGTGTTGTTGGTGGTGAGAGTTGGCCGGTTCAGTCGTTGGAGTGAATCCAGGACAGTGTAAGCTGGTTGAGCGGGTGGGCGTTCAAGTGGATGATGGCTTGTGATAGCATCTTCGCGGCGGCGTAAGAGGGTTGATTAGTGATGGCCGACACACCTCGGCTGCCCCGCGACCGGTCGGCAAGACACGACGCTGCGCCGCCGATGGAGCTGAGGAGGAACGTCAACCGTGTCTTGCGTACACTTCATCTCGTCCGAGCTTCACGAGTCTTCTGGACGCGTAAGTGGACGATCGAGCTTCGGCGCGTTGCAGGGTGACGCGAGGAAGCACGCCAACGCGTCGATCCACCCCACTCGGCAGCCGCAGCCGCAGCCGCAGCCGCGGTTACTTCCCCGGATTACCTATAACCAACCCCAACCCCCTCCCCTCCGCATCCTGACGAGCTCTGCTCTCAAACTGGCGTCATGGGAGGCAAAATCGATGCCTATGTTGATTGCGGTCCGTCTCGGCTGCTTTTCCTGCCCGAGCCCGTAGATTGACCTGAGTTTAGTGTCTCCATATTCGTATTTCGCCATACACCACCTGCTGAAAACCCGATCCGCATTGGCCTCTCATGGAGTAGACGTCGAGTATGTTCACATAATCAAGCCATGCCGATTTCCCCGCTAACGCTCAAGGTTTCACCCCGTCTTCCTTGGCGGAATCAACGTTGGCAGCGGTAAGGAGCCTACTTTTCTTGACGCTGTTCTGCCATCACGAGGACAGTAGCATGCTGACCCGAAAAGGCAACAAACCACCATGGACCCTGCCGAACAAGGCCAAGTATAGCCCTTATGACAGCAAACGCGCCAAGGCCTACTTTGGCTGTCCGAAAATGGAGGTTCCCGACTTCTTTCCCATCCTGTCGTTGCTTGTGAGTCTCCTCCAGTCAATTGCGCCCCCTTCGCTCATGCCGCGCAGCCTCAACGCTGTATGGCCTACGTGAAGGATTCCTTTCCCCAAGACAAGTACGAAGCCAGCTTCCGCGAGCTGTTCATCGCTATGTTCGAGGAAGGCAAGGACATGAGCAAGCCTGAGCTGCTGGCCAAGGCCTTGAGCCGTCACTTCTCGTCCGACGAGGTGAAGCGCATCATCGAAGGGGCCAACACGGCCGAGTACAAGAAAAAGCTGTCGGACAGCACCCAAAACGCCCTTGACCAGGGCGCTTTCGGGTGCCCGTGGTTCTGGGTGCGCAACGACAAGGGCGAGGAAGAACCCTTCTTTGGAAGTGATCGGTAGGTTGAGCGCTGGCTTTCTCGAAAGACCCGGATTGTTGACAAAGGCCAGGTTCCATTTCATGTGGCAGTATCTCGGCATTCCCTTCACTGACATTCGGATTGTCGAGAAGAACAGCCCCAAGCTGTGAGGGAGATAGACAGCATTTTGAATTTGAATGCCCTTGTGCGTTGCGACAGAAAGCGGGAAAGCGATGTTGACGCCACCCTGCTGTGAATTACGCGAAACAACCCCCTTCTGAGAGGCAGGGCACCCTGGTGACAACCCAAACAGTGGCGAGATCGGAGCTGTCCGGCGCGGAAGCAGAGCGCCTCTTGGCTGTGCGACGCCCGGCTTCTCTCTTCTCTTTCCCGCCACCTCACTCGCACGCCACCGCCGTCACCTTCCGCCTGGCCAAGCTTTGCTGGCGTTGGTTGCTCAAATTTGATCCGACGGGTATCCGCATGGCCCTGACCTGACATGCGTAGCCCTGACGCTGCGAGCGTCAACGCGGATCGACCCTGCTTTACACGAAACCAGTCCGCCAGCCAGCGGATCTACAGTCTCTCAAGTGCCAGGAAACAGGTTCGCCAATAGCGCGCCAGGCCACTCTGGCCGATTGATAGTTTGTTTTGCCTACGCAGCCAGCGAAGCGATTTTCCGTAGCAAACGTAGCCAGTCTTTCGGGGCAGTGTCAATGCACCCCACGCCTTCCATCATCTTTTTCTTTTGGCCGCATAAGCCGAGAGCAGATGTAGGTTGCGAGTTCCAAGGTGCTCTGTAGCTTTGGAGCCCATCGCGTAACGGTGACTTGCCTGCGGCACGCCTAGACTCATCACAGCAGAGCGAATCTGGCAGGCTACCTATCGGTTCAGGAACCGTGCGGGGCGGAGGAGGAACATGCCGGCTGCGATCACTGATATCTGCCTAGTGTGGGCGGCGCAGCGGGTGGCCGGGCTGCTGGAACGGTCGCGCAAGATGTGTACAGGGACAGGGGCGCCTGTCGCTGCGGGAGGCCCGCATGCATACATATTCTTTCCCCTGCTGGTGTGACAGTATCAGATGTGGACGGCTTGTTCCGACAGTACATCTGCACAGCTCCACCATGCGAGGCCGTTTTTGCTCAACGTAAAAAAGAGCCGGTATGTGAGATGTCACTTAACGGCTTCTCCTGGCTAAACCCCTTATGGGCAAGAAACGTTTCAATGTGAACTGACAACACGTGCCTGTGTCTCTCACTGTACGATTCGTCATGAAGACGAGGGACTGAAGACACGTGAGACCATGCTTGTCTGATCTGACACATTGCTCTGCGAGCTTCCCGTCGCTCGCGGCTACGAAGCACTGCGCTTTTCGGCAAGTGATCATCGCGCTTTCACGGTGCTGCTCTCTCGGATCTCAGGCCCGCGCCGGAATATTACAGTCCAATCTCTTCAGAACTTCCCCGTTGTTGATCGATCAAGGGAATTGCAAACACAATCCCTGAACGTGGACCGAACCGCACGGGTGGTCAGGAGCCATCGTTGTTGCACACAATTGCGGGGCCCGGCTTGCTCGCTGGCTAGGTCAGGCTGCAGTGTCCCGCGGTACCGGGCCACGGCTGGATTGGACAACTATCCACCCGCCTTCATATTCGCAGGGATAGGCGGTGACCTGCTCAGCTCTAGTTCTGGGTGGACAGCCGCACTCTCTGACAGGTCGCGCGGGTTCTGCGCATGGAAAGAACCCTGGCGACATATCCATTATCTGCAGGCACCCAGTAATCTCATGGTTTAGACTGAAGCAAAGGACGTCGTTCCAGTCTGTAGTGTGGAGGGAGCTTCCTCGAGTATCACCTGGCTTCTTCGTTCTCAAGTGACCCCACTCCCACTTGCGAACCTACTACGGCGATGTACCCTGCTCTTTATTGTATTCCCAGAAAAAACCTTGGTGCCGTGCCGATGGCCGTTCGTAACCAATATGCGTGGGCTATTGCTTTGCGGGTCGTTCCGCGCATTCGATTGCAGCAGGGTGGTCTTGCGCATGAAGGGGAAAGATTGTCCCGCGCTGCGACAAACGGCGACGCTGCCGGGACTGATGTTCAGCAGGACTAATTTGAGCGTTGACGAAATGTCTTAAATGAGGACTTTCTTCCCCGTAGAGTGCAATGATGTGAAGAGCACTGTTCCTTCAGTGACTGAACATCAACGCAACAATTCCTTTGGGTCGCGATTTGTCCCTGTACTCTGTCCCTTCGCGCCCTCAGCTCCTAATATCTTTCGCTGTTCTCCGAATCTCCCCTGAGATTGCTGGAGATTCCGTTGTCATCTGCAATCGCCGCTGATTTGTTTGCTATTGCTGAAGCGGACGTTGCCCCGTGCGAGATCTCTACACCGCTGCCGCCATCACGAACGTGATCGAACTTCCGTCAGCATCTGGCTCGGGGCAGACTAGCTTTGTAAAGGTGCGAACCGATGACATCTTCCCCGATTAGCTGTTCTTCTGACAAGCATGCCAGCGTGCTTCCGTTTTCCAAGATTGGCTGTACTGCGCTTGCAGTCCATCTGGTGTAGGGCTGAGCCAGCACATTCACTTTGAAGGACCTGCCGCAGTCTGGTTCAACAAAGTCATTTGTTGTAGTCTATCTTGCCGGTGTCAAAAGCAGAGTGCTTCGCCGCTCAAGATATTCGGTGTTTTGAAAGTGTCAAGCTTTCGTCAACCAGCGACGCGGTACATCTCACGAGAGGCGGTCAGCAAGTCCCCGTTGACCGTCACTTCCAACACCATCCACGATAGGACCTGTTTCATATGCGCAGTCCCTAAACGCAAATCCATCCAGAGAATCTGCCAACGCAACAAAGAAACTGCATCGCTTGCAAGGAATCGTCATCTTTTTCTTTGGCGGTGAGATAGGCAGGTTGCGAAGTTCTCTTCCCAATCAGGAAACCCTTTCGACAGACCCCGGGATGCTGCAAGTCCAGCAGCAGCCGCAGCCGCAGCCGCACGTTCGGGCTTGGAACTCTGGCGGGCCAGGAACAAACATGAATGCCGCCGGCACCCAACAATGGCTCACAGGCCTGACGCCACAATTTATCTTCCCCACGAAACAACGTTTTGTCTCGCAGCATCTTCACTCACAACTGAACCAACGCCTCTTGCACCAACGCCTGTTCGAGACACAAGTCGCCATGGGCAGCCCTAATTGGAGCGTATGTCCGTCGCTGCCACACTCCCGTTGCGCTGATCCCAACGGCGTCCAGGAAATTTTCAAGTTTGAGGATGACCACCCATTGGAGAATGCCGATGGGCTCACCGTTGCTGATAACAACGATCTCATTTCGCCGAGGGGACAGCAAACCACCTGGAGCGCTTTGCCGTCGCAGCTGCCGTCGCAGTTGCCCGACCAGAGTTCGGAACTGAGGAATTGTCACGAAGCCGCCTCGAACAGCAGCTGGTCGCCGAGACAGACTTCCAGCACGCTCCGGTCGAACGACAGCACTTACAATGTAGCAGGTGCCTGGCCGCACCCTCTCGCCGAACACGGCTCCATGAATACTCTTCAGCCATCCGCCACTTCATCGTCTGGACCTGCCCCGATCAAACAAGTCTCTTGCCCCGCCGTACCCTCTACGATGTCCTCATCCCATTCATCAGCTGGAGGAATGCCATTTGGCACCCAGACGAGCAATATCACTTCTTGCAGCAAGACCTGGATGGACTCACCGTTGGCCGCCCCACGAAGTTTTGACGGCGCTTCCTGGGAGCTGCTGGACCGGATGGATCAGTATCGAAACATTCCAGCGCAGCCATACAGCCCTCCAGCGTCTGCTTTCGCGATGAAGTATCATGGTCTTCCAGCAAGATCACAGACAGCTGCATCCGCCACAGAGCCGCAACTATCCACCCAGACGCAAGTCAAAAGGGAGCCATTCCACGGCCCATGGTACGAAGTCGATCCAATATGGCCTGAATGGGCAACAGTTGACCTTGGCTACTCGAGCGACAGCGAGCTCTCGTCCTTAGTCTCGCCCAGAAGCCAGTGCGGCGCTGCGCAAGCCCAGCTCGGCGACAAGAGCTTCTGGAACGTCCACACCAGCAGCGCAGACTCTACCGGCGTCGCGCCTATGCCAGGCTTGCCCCATGCACAAATCTCGCCCGCCGCCGACGCGGACGAGCTGCCGTGCAGCTACCATTTGAGAGAGCAGCAAGCGGCCGCCAACAACCCGAGCAGCAGCGCGACCTACTCGCAACGCATCCTGCGTTCCCGCACGCAGAGCAATAGCAACAGCCACCCCCTCGCCACCCCTCCGCCTGAGACGGGCGGCCACCACCACACAGAGTGGCCGACACCGGCGCCTCCGCAGCAGCGCAGGGACGACGGGTACAGCACACGGGCCATGAACGGCAAGATGGGGCGGAAGGACGATCTGCTGGTGCAGTGGAAGAGGGCGGGCATGTCATATCGGCAGATCAGGGAGAAAGGCGGGTTCACCGAGGCCGAGTCGACGCTCAGGGGCCGCTACCGGACGCTGACCAAGAGACGGGAGGAGCGGGTACGCAAGCCGCTGTGGACGCAGACGGACGTAAGCAACCACTTTCCCAGAAAATTGCGGGCGACGGCTAACAGACGACGGTTGCACAGGTTCGGCTGCTCCGAGAGGGCGTCAACATGCACGTGGCGGCGACGCTGTATCCCGGGACAGACGCAAGAAAGATGAACATCGACGAGGCGGAGGTGGACGCGAACAGGGTGCCGTGGAAGAAGGTGGCGGACTACATCTGGCAGAACGGCGGGTCGTACCACTTTGGCAACGCGACGTGCAAGAAGCGCTGGCTGAAGATCCAGGGGATGCTGTGAGCTGGCCGGTTTGGCGGCGCACACGCCGCCGGGGTGTTATTTAGGGATTGCCTCTCGCCGCCCGCGCACCCGGCTGGCGTTGGTCCATCGGGGGTGTTTGGGGTGTTTGGGAATGGGAGATGGCTCTCCTTGAGGTTGGCGCAACGCGTGCTGCAGTTTTTCTGTTTTTCCAGCGCCTCACGCGGGCGCTCGGCATTGTATCACGACGTGGGGTGCGTCCGGCAGGCTGGGGCTGGGCTGGGCTGGGCTGCAGTGCTTAGTCGTGTGCGAGCCGATGCGTCTTCGGCTCAGGACAGCAAACCACCTAGGGATGCTTTGAATTCACCTTTTTTTTTTTTGATCACGACCAGGGAGAGGAGGGGTTGGCCTGGTGGCGCGCACCCGTCACGGGTCGGCCCGGGCGCGCTTCGTCATAGCCCAGGATACAACAACCTCCTCAAAACCCACATACTGCCCACTTTGGATGCCTCCTACGACTCGCGTCCTCGCTCATTGGTCTTGCCCAGTCCGCCGCAGTGCCAGAGCCGGCGGCCGTACGCCTCACTTTCGTCCGCTGCGCGCCCTCGCCGGCCTCCCCATCCGCCCGGCCTCCACCATGCGCTTCCAACTCGAGCAGCCCCTCCCTGCCCTCGTCGACGCCAAATTCACCGCGGCCGCGGAGAAGCAGAGCCTGACCTTCTCCGCCACCGATGTCTGCGTGATCCGCACCACCTCAGGAGTACCGGTGCGTAAGTAGAGCCGCCCGACTACACTCAATCCATCTCCAACGCCTCCGCCCGAGCCACAAAGTCATGCCAGAAGAGCACCACTCCCTAACGCCGCCCGTCTCGCTCGCTGCAGTTCCAACTCCGCTACTGCCCCGCCCTGGCAAAGAAGCCCACCCAACCGCCCCCCGCCGACGACGATGAGCCGCCCAAGAAGAGATTCGATCCGTTCGAGGCCCCGCCAGACGACCTGCTGGTGGCCGCCGTGCCCGATCCCCAAGACCCGTCGCACATCCTCGTGCTGAACAAGTACCCCGTCATCCGCGACCACCTGATCATCGCGACCAAGGAGGACAAGCCGCAGACCCAGCTGCTGGAACAGGACGACCTCGACACCACCTATGCCGCGCTGGGCGAGTGGGAGCGCGCCAAGAAGGGGCCGCTGTTCGCCTTCTTCAACTCGGGTGAGCACAGCGGCGCCAGCCAGCCGCACCGCCATCTGCAGTTCCTGCCCGTCGACAGCATGCGCAGCCCTCCCGATACCGACGGTTGGGACCTGCTGGTCGACCGCATCCTAAAATCTCCGCATTCTGGTCCGTGAATAACCATCCTACACCACCGGCACAACCACCTACCACCCAACACCCACCATTTCCCAACAACACACCAACATATCCCTCCCTCACCTGCTCCACCACAACCCGCAGCCCCTCACAAACCACCGCCCTTCTCACAGCGAAGGGAAAAAAAAAAGAACATGCATGGAAAAGCACGCGAGCAACGCATAAAGAGTGACCCACTGACTCCCCTTCTTTCCGCCCAACAGTCTCCACCGGCTTCATCTCCGACACGTCCATCCCGTTCGCGCACTTCGCGTCGCGCATCCCGCCCAACGCGTCCGGCCCGGAGCTGCACACCATCTACACGGCGCTGCACAGCACGGCCGTCGAGTTCGTCCGCAAGTACATCGCGTCGCACCCGCAAACGTCGCTGGCGCTGCACAGCACGGCCAACGCCGCGTCGTCGATAAGCTACAACATGGCCCTCACCACCGAGGCCATGGTCCTCGCGCCCCGCCGATGCGGCGGCGACGCCCTGCGCACCGAGGACGGCGCCGAGCTGGGCGACGGCGACGTCGTCGAGCTCAACGGCACCGTGCTGGCCGGCACCCTGATGGTTAAGGATCAGGCGCAGTGGGAGCTGCTGCAGAGCGAGCCGCGGGCGCTGACGGAGCTGCTGGAGGCCACCGGCATACCGTGGGGTGATAAGGGAAGCACGTTGTAAATGGAGATTGAGAGTGGGGGGAAGATTTATTTACGTGAGTGAGTGAGGGGGAGAGAGGAGGGAAGGCTTTTTTATTCTCAACAAATAAAAGGCAATTCTTTCTTCAGAAGACGGGTGGGAAATGTTAAGAAAGGAGCGGCATTTTTCTTAGGGAACTTAGGGCTTTTTTGGGACGACTATTCAGTTGGCGGGGGTGGGGGAATTGCAAAGGTGTTTTTAGAAAGAGTGCAGGCTGGAAGTTGGGTCTGTAGCCAAAAGAGAAAAAATATGCCCTCCTTTGCATTATCATGCTCTTCAATCCTTTTGCGCAGCTGTTGGAGAGAGATCGATCAGCGAGTCATCCGTTTTGTCCGAATGCGGAAGAATCTGTTGCTATCAGTTTTCACGAACCATTCTTTCCACGACGACTTCGATGCTCAGTGCGTGTCCATGCAAGGAAAGATGAGAGCGGTGATGTAAGATTTTGACGTTCGCACTCCATCCAGCCCACCGAAATGCTCGGGTACCCTACCTTTTGCCTTGATACCGCCAACTACCAAAGGTACAAAAAAAAAGAAATCGACAGTGTCGCACCTACCATGCCACGCCACTTTTACCTTTGCCTCAGTAGAACCCTCGAGGGAGAGGCACTGACAACAAAAATTTGAACGAACAAAGTATACCTGGTCAAAACACGCAGATATCACCACATCACCCAACTTCAGTCGTCCCCCTCCCCTCTTCAGCGCCGCGTACCGATATAGCAATGTCAATGACACTGCCCTCAAGCCCCCTCCCTCCCGTCTTCGCCTCCGGAGTTTCATTAACGTTCCCAACAAAACTAATTATAATCAAGACGTTACAAACCTATCAAAGACGCGAGGGCCGTCAGGCAGTCCTCGCTTGTTATAGGCAATTAATTTGTGCAGCGCCCGCGCGTTTCCTCGCACCCCCCGCGCCACCTCCTTTATTTTGACAACACACGAAACCGCCATGCGGGTCGATGGACGAAGCACAATGCAGCAATCATGACTTTGTTTGGTAGGGGAACAAAGATGAGGAAGGGAGGACGGAGGAAGCGAAGAAAGAAATTCCTTTTTCTTCTTCCTTCATTTCCAAGTACCATTCGGGGGCGCCAGCAGCTCCTCCAAACTCCACTTGCGCAGGGCGCGGCAGACGAGCGGAGTGGTGTGGCCCGCGCGGAACATCTCAATGCCGGCCCAGGCGATCATGGCGGCGTTGTCAGTGCAGAGCTCGGGTGGGGGGTAGACGAGCTTGACATCCGGGTAGCCGCGCGCTGCGAGGAAGGTGCTTAGGCTGGAATATTGTTAGCTCTTGTGGGAAGCCTAAGGTGCTAAACGTGTGATGGGTTGCCATGTTTGTGACCTACCACCCTCGATGAATTACCTGTGCTCATTTTCTATTCTTGATGGAGAATGGACAGTCTCCACGTACGAAAATAGCTATTCCGATCTTTAAAGCATCGACGCATTGTATGCAGATTAGGGGTGGTAGGATCAACACCGATATGCAGGCAGGGGGAAAAGAGGGGAAGGGACTCACACATATCGCAAATATCGATTTGACGCAACGCCACCGCTGACGACAACCGGGATGGTCTTTGCCAGCTGCGGATCCCGCAGCGCGATGGCCTGGAGAGCCAGCAGAATGCGGCTCCCCAGGTGCTCAAACGCCACCCTCATGACCTCGCGCGCCATCATGCTCCTCTCTTCTTCGTCGACGTCATCGGGCTCCCGCCGGATCTTGCTCAGCTTGCCGGCCTGCCGGTCCCACTGGAAGGACATGACCCTATCCACTGCGGTGTTGAGGCCAGTGAAGCTCATGTCCATGGACATGGATCGCAGGCCGTTGGGCGACTCGGCGAGCGGCGGGGTGAACGCCCATCCCCATTGACTAGGCCGCCTGGCGAGCTCCTGGCCCCTGTTCTTCGGGGGGACGTAGGCATAGTCCTCCCCCGCAGCGTTCCCGTCGGGAAAGGCGAAGCTCTCGAGCAGGCGACCATACATGGTGTCGCCCGATTTCTCGAGGAGCAGCGGCGGCACGATCAGCCGGGCCGCCTTGTCCAGACAGTCGCCGATGGCGCAGTCGGTGGTCGAGCCGAGCACGCGGTGCCTGGTCAACGACTCGGAGCTGATTACCAGCGTGTGGCCGCCCGAGATCAGGACGGACAGGAAGGGGAACTCGGGCTCGGCAGGGGCCGTGGTTGCTGGGCCGAGAAGATTGCTGAGGGAGGCTCTGTACGACTTCTTTTCCTTGTCCTCTTGGCCCAGGGCGGAGACGAGCCTCGGGGTCAGGGCGTGGGCGTGCATGTGGTGCACGCCGACGAGGGGGATGTTCCAAGCGACAGCAAGACCCTTGGCCGTGTCGAGGCCCGTGAAGAGATTTGCGCGCATGCCAGGCCCCCGGGTAACGGAAATGAAGTCTGGGCGCTGGCGGTACTCAAGCTCGTCCGTGGCGGCGGCCTTGTGCACGACTGACAGGGAGTGATCGTCGTCCTCGTCGAAGCATGACTGCTGCGGAAGGTGCTTGATGGCTTTCTGCACGAGCATTGCCAGGTTTTCCTGGTGAGACTCGAGCGAGACAATTGGATGCACGCCTTTGTACTCCAGGTTGTTCGCAGTGACTTTCTCGTGGAAGTGCAAGACGGCATCATGAGAGGCGCGCCACCTTCGCGGGCAGCTGTCCCTGGTCTCCAAGACGGCGACGGACGTGTCGTCACACGATGTCTCGATAGCAAGCGTGAGCAGGCCCCGCTGTTGCACGGACAGCAAGCGGCGGGCGGCGCGCAGGCGAAAGCCCGCTCGCAGCATGTCTTGCGGAGGCTTCGTCAGTTCAATTTGGTGGTACGTAGCGATGGGAGTGTACAAGTTTGCGGAGAAGCGTGGCTGATTTGTGGCGGGACCCACTGGCAGCCTGAGGACTCGGGCCGGGGCGTCGCGTGTGAGCCCGGTAACGTCACTGCTCACTGACCTCTGTCCCAACACAATCTCGCCGCATATCACTTTCGCCTGCAGAGCACGGGACAAGGGAGGCGACTCTGCACACACAAAGCCCTCCATCGATCCCCCGCGACCGCGCAATGTGAGCTGCCCCCGACACACGCCATGGCCGACCTTCGCAAGTCCACCGACGGCCCTTCGCCGCTGTCTCCCGACGGCTTCGATTACACCCAACTCCCCGACTATGACACCGACTTCGTCAATGACGATGACTTCTCGCGCTTCGAACAAGCTCTACACGCCCCCGAGCCGTCGCCTTCCTCCGACAACCTCCTCGACCCGCAAACTCCCAGACGCTCTACCTTCATCACCGCCCTCAATGACTGGCGGCCCGTGCATCAGCGCGTCCGGAAGAAGAAGAAGCGCCGCCAGCCACGCCGCGGCGTCGACGAGACCCGCGAGGGTTTCGTGTACAGCCTGCTCAAGTGGCCGCTGCTGTGTACCGTCTTCGGCTGGCTTTTCGTTCTTGGCGTCATGTATCTCGTAACGCGCGTGTACATCGGCCTGTACGAGCAGTGGATAACGTGGCGGGGTACGCGCCAGAGGCTGCGGAAAAAGATGAATAGCACGGAAAACTACGAGGACTGGGTCGCTGCCGCGAAGGAGCTGGACGATCACCTGGGCAACGAGAAGTGGAAGCAGACGGATGAATACGCTTACTACGATGCGAAGACTATCCGGAGGGTCAGAGATACGTTAAACAAGCTGCGCACTCAGGTTCAGCAGGAGCGCTCTACCGAGAAGGCCGGGGCCTCTGGCGAGCAAGCCATCAACCAGCTTCGCGGGCTGTTGGAAGCTTGCGTCAAGAGCAATTTCGTCGGCTTCGAAAACCCCCACCTTTACAGCGAATCCTATTACGGTACGAAGCACCTGGTCCAGGACTGCGTCGACGAAATTGAGAAATCGCTCGAGGTTCTCTCCACCACTGACGCACTTTCGTCCGAGGATAAGCGGACTATGTTCAAACACCTGTCCACGAATTTCGGACGAACGGCGCTCTGCCTCTCTGGAGGCGCAACATTCGCATACTACCATTTTGGCGTGGCTAAAGCTTTACTGGATGCCGGTCTGCTGCCAAACGTGATTACAGGAACATCTGGTGGCGCGCTTGTTGCTGCGCTCCTGGGTACGCGGACGGATGATGAGCTGAAGAAAATGCTGATTCCCGCACTTGCGAACAAGATCACTGCATGCCATGACGACATGACTACATGGTTCAAGAGATGGTATAAAACGGGTGCTCGTTTTGACAGTGTGGATTGGGCCCGCCGATGCGCTTGGTTCACTCGCGGCAGCCTCACATTCCGTGAGGCATACGATCGTACAGGCCGCATTCTAAACGTCTCTTGCGTGCCGTCAGATCCTCACTCTCCGACTATCTTGGCGAACTACCTCACCTCTCCCGACTGTGTTATCTGGTCCGCGGTCCTCGCATCTGCTGCGGTGCCCGGTATCCTCAACCCCGTAGTTCTGATGAAGAAGAACCACGACGGCACCATCGAGCCCTACAGCTTTGGTCACAAATGGAAGGATGGTAGCTTGCGCACCGACATTCCGCTCAAAGCACTAAACCTTCATTTCAATGTTCGCTTCAGCATTGTCAGTCAGGTCAACCCGCATGTAAACCTTTTTTTCTTCAGTTCGCGTGGCTCCGTTGGACGGCCTGTCACGCATCGCCGTGGACGCGGTTGGAGAGGTGGCTACCTTGGTTCTGCTATCGAGCAATATCTCAAACTTGATCTTACCAAATGGCTCAAAGTTTTGCGGCATCTTGAACTGCTACCGCGTCCTCTTGGCCAGGACTGGAGTTCCATCTGGCTCCAACGCTTCAGTGGAACCATCACCATCTGGCCCAAGTCCATTCCGAGCGACTTCTACTACATCCTCACAGACCCGACGCCCCAGCGCCTCGCTCGCATGATTCACGTCGGTCAGCAATCCGCCTTCCCGATGCTGAAATTCATCGCCAACCGTATGAAGATCGAGCGCCTGGTCGAGCAGGGTCGTCACTCCGCGCGTCCCGTCCGACCCGGCCTGCCTTCCATTCTCTCCGAAGAAGATCTCAAGGGCCTCCTCCGCGAGGCCCAACGCAATGGTGGCGCCATCGCTCCGCCGCCGGTCCTCTCCGCGCCGCCGTCCGACAGCGACTCCTCGTCCAGCCAAGACTCGACGCCCGATCGCAGGAAAAGGAGACCCGCCCCGCTCCTCGGGGCCAGCATCGACTCCGCCCTCGACGACGCTAAGTCTCCGAGGGACACGAGCAATGAACACGCTGCCGGCGGTGCTCCCAGCCCGTCCTTCTCCAAACGGCTCTCGGGCTGGTGGTCCTCGCTGCAGCACAAAGCGCCCGACACGCCCCGCGCCGCCGCCCTGCAGCGCAGTGCGCACCTCCGCGGCCAGGGCAGTCGCCCCGGCCCGTACGGCGGCGCCGGCGGGCACGGCCAGCGGCCCGGCAGCATGTTCGAGCTGCGGCCGCCGCGCGAGTTCGTCGAGGACGAGATCTACCGCCATCCGCCGAGCCCGACGACGAACCGGAACGCAGACAAGGAAAAGGACCAGTACGCGCGTCTCAGGGACGACGACTCGGCGGTTTTCGCGCGGCGGGGCAGCGGGGCGCGCGAGATCTTCCGGCAGAGCAGGGTGTTCATCGACGATTCGGAGGAGGATGACGAAGAGGGGGTTGTGGAGGGGCCGAACAACTGGGTGCCGGGCGGGATGGAGGAGCCGGATAGGGCGAGGGAGGATGAGGCCGTGCAGAGGTTTTTGGGGACGGATGACGAGGGCGTGGAGGGGAGCAGCAGCAGCGAAGATGCGGATGAAAGCAGTGAAGGGGAGGGGTACGGGTCGCTGAGGAGGAGAAGCGCAAAAAGGCAGAGTCAGGGGACTTTCGTCGGTTGATACATACATACCTTGGATGTTTTGTCGTTTATTGGGGCTGTTGAAGCATCGCTCTTTTATGAGCATACTTGATGTGGAAGAGGCGTTTTTGCTTTTCCACCCCGGTTTTGATTTGCATGGGGACGGCGGCAAGATTGTGATAGTCCATGTAGTTTGTCGTCTTTGGTCCTTTTTTAGTGCTCTCTGTCTGGTTCAGCGTAGAAGGTTTCATACCATTTCACTTTCTTTTCTTGGTGTCTTGAAAAAAGGAACCGGTATGTGTACGAGCTCGGTAGAATAAGAGTCGGATGTGGTTGTTTGTTTAGCCGCGTGTAGCCATAGCGCATGTCTTTAGTCGATTTGTGGAAAAGAGAGCAAGGTAAGTCTAATCAAACATAGGTAAATAAATGAAAGCCCATTCAAAGAATGTAAGTGGTTTGCCCTAGAAGTAGTCGTCTGCGATTAGCAACAGTTAAGTGTTGTATTATCTTGAAAACTCGCATAAAGAAGAAGCTTTTTGGGGTTCCGAATAAAGCATCTGTCTTAGTCTCCTGGTCAGCATCTCTAGCAGAGGACATCTGAAACTTTCTCTATTTATTATATGGGATGTAGGAAAACCCGTTGTGTTGAGCGAATTGGATCTATGGCCTCTTTTTAGTTTCCACGTTCCCCACCATTTCACTCGTGGGTGCGTGCTGATTGTTTTTTTTTGTTAAACTTAGAAATTGATGTGGATAAGTGGGACGCCCGTGCCGTTTTCCACAGGCCTTTTTGGTTGGGACTGAATTGTAACTTTTGCTTTTGATCTGGCTCCAGGAATTCTGTAATTAGTAGTGATAAACCGTGGTTGTGATAATAAGCTTAAATTATGACATTTAACTCTTTACATCTACTAGAAGTGTTGTTTGTAAGTTATCTTGAAATCGAGTGCATCCAAATCCTCCACAGTATCTTCCTCAAGAGCCTTGTATATTTAAGACCCTATCCATGATTCTGCCAACGCAAGCTTGGTGGAGTATTTCAAAGATGGTTGAAGCATGTTTTTAATAGTCGGGGGCTGAAAGGGAGTCGATTGAATGCAATGCGAATCCCATATGGTGAGAATCCATAGCTTTTGAGACCAACAAGACAGAAGGATATGGCATAGAGTGATGCGTTCGAAGGGAGAAAGATTAGGTAGGAGCCGGAGAGTCTCCCAGGAAGTCAGGCATCAACCGAGGATTAACCGGGAATGGGGCGCGCGACGCGGGAGCTCTGGCGTGGCTGCCAACACCATGCATGCGCTCTCCGCAAAACAGTCGCCAGCCAACCCATCGATCAACGCCGCTCTCTTGCCCAAGATGAGCGCCCCCAACGATCGGTATGGACCCCGCCGCAGCTTCTGGCATATACATCTCCGCTAACGCGCCATTTTAGGTGGCGGCGCCAATCGCCACAGCGCAACCAGCGTCCGCAGCAGGCGCATTCACGCGACCGCTCCATCGGGGGCAGTGGCCACAACACCCCGACCCCCAAACAGGACGCCGACCGCTCGAGCTACTCTGGCAATGTTTGGGGCCAAAAGGGCCGGGGAGACGCCCAGAGGCAGGCCCAGGCAAACAGGCAGTCCGCTCCGCCCGCTGCTGCGCAGCAGGGCTACCAGGAACAGGCGCATAGGCCCGTGAATGGCTTCAACTCGAAGGAGACCAAGGATGCCCTGAGGAAGTGTGCGTATCCCCTGGGAGTAGGCCTACGCGGCACTACGACTGCGATGGACAACAGTCCTTCTACCATGGAAGTTTCAGGGGTGGTCCATTGGGAGTAGCTATTTTGCTGATCCACAATCACTGCAGGGTATCAAGATGCCAATGTCGTGGGCTCTGGTGAGTATACGGGCCCCGGAAGAACACCAATGGGGAGACGGGCTAACGTGCTGTATTCCTGCAGATGGAAAGTCTCCCTTCTACAAGCCCCAAGGCGACGTTGCAACCCGTAGTGCAGGCCCATGGGGTAGCAAGCGTACGTGACGACCCATGCCGAAGTCGTCGAAACGTCGGCTGACAACAACGACAGCGAACACGATGGCGAACGGGCAGGATTTCTGGATGCAGCTGCGGAAGCAGTTGTCAGCGCTGGAATCTGGCAAGCCCACCTGAGAACGACATACGACTGTACAGCTGCTTGGCTGGCGGAGCATAGCGGGCGTTTGGATCATAGCGGAAGGAGCACGGCGTTGGCATGGGTGCCGCATTTCTCAGGCCCGCATTTGGTTTATTGGGTGCGCACGAGACGACGACGGTATTATTTCAGGGTACTTGTCTCTCTCAGCCATGTTTGCTGCTGAGACTTGCCGCCGTCCAAATTCCCGAATCACACCGGGCTGGCGTCTGCCCCTGTATGTAGCGCAATGATACCATGGGACAGCAGCTGCACTGACCGAATAGGCGTTGTAAAATTAAAGACCAAGCATCGGAGAAAATAGTTTGTTGCCCGTAGAGGGGCTTAAACCGCCGCCATCAACGTCGTGGTGGGGCCGTTGGGCCCCACGTCATGGCAGCACGCGTGTCAGTTACATCCTTTAGGCGTGCGTCGCCATCTCCACAACGCACGCGAGAAAAATGATGAGCCCCATCGGTTTGCAGCCCGTCTTGACGCCAGCATTACTTCATTGGTTGCACGCTCACCCCCAGCTGCCCAAGCACGTGTGGTACTATGTGGCTGGTGTGACCCTCTCCGCCCTGAACAGGCCCGATGAAGTCCCCGCAGTCCTCACCTTCGCGCTTGAAAATGGAGCCGATGCAAGCGCGCCATCCGCTGAAGAAATCTCCGAGAGTAGCCAGAGGACGGACCAGCTCTACGTCGTGAGGCGGATGAGAGAGGGCTTGCTCAAGTCCGCTGCTATCGTCGGCGTACCGAAGGTATGAGCAGAGGTATCGTCTCTCACCGTGCGCCACGGATGGCGTAGCTCTAACGCGTCGCCAGGTCATCAACGCGATCCTTGCTCTTCGAAAAGTGACGCCGGAGCATCTACTCGACCACTCGGACGCGCCATCTCCCTCCGGACGGGCCACGGAGATCTACGGCACGCCAGCTTCTGCCGTCTTGGAGCGCGGTCAGACCTTCTTCGAGCGTCTGTACGGCAAGATCTCGCGACGTGTGATGGGCCAAATGGACCGCTCCGGCACGGAGGATCTTGGGCTCACTGCACGCTTGATGTATGGCTACATTCTCAGCAACGAGAAGGTTTTGGACGCAAAGGAGACTAGTTTCGTGGCCATCGCCGGCCTAATCCCACAGGATGTGCGTACCTATAGTGAGATCTCATCTCGGCGGCTGCGGAAATCGTGGATCCACAGCACGAACGAATCAGATACTGACATCTTCCTGACTAGGTCAACCCGCAGTTGAAGGGGCATCTTAGGGGAGCTCTCAACCACGGAGCCACGATTGACGAAATCAAGGCAGTTCGAGAGATCGTGATCAGCATCTGCGAGGCGGCAGGGATGAGGACACTCGGTGGTGATGCAGTTGGCGGGTGGGGTTGGCGTGAACAGATCGCGGACGTGTAGCTGGGCGGCACTCATTCCTTTTGCGGAGCCTTCGCAAGACCACCCCGGTTCCGGCAGGACGGAGGATGATCTTGCGCACGTTTTTCCCATCGCAATTGAAGCTCTGTGCGTGCACACGCTTTGGAGGCAGATCGTCATCGACACACAGCACGTTGTCCATCCCCTCCCTGGGCTGTCTCGTTTGGCGAGCGGCGCTCCCGATCCTCTCAAGGCACATCATCGCCAGAAGTGACCCGATCCGCCAACTCGACTATTGCCTCCGTGCGCAGAGGTTGCACAGCTTACGGCCACGAGTCGACGTCGTGTGCCTGGTGCCTGGGGTTCGACTTCGACTACCTGCTGCGGACGGCCGTGATGCACCATGTCATCAAGCGCTCGCGCCCCGCTCCGATTGGCAGGCATTGGACATTGTAGCAATGCTGACCGTGTCACCCTCTGGCGGTTGTAGTCGCACACAGCGACCAAGTTCCGACTTTGATGTCTCTTTCCCATGGCACCAGCCGCGGACTAGTTTCCATTCTCAAGCGGTTGAGTAACGATGCTAAGGCCGGTGGAATGCAGGCCTGGGGGGGAGGCCACGCTGCGATTCGGCCGAGCAAAGTCCTGCTCACAGGAGCAGGCCCACTATCTTCACGGCGGCCGACGATGGGGAGGGAAGCAAGGGCACAGGCAGCCATCACGTGCATGATCCGCACGCACGCCAAACTCAAAGCGGGCCCAGGAGCCGTCTGGTCGGAAGCGGGTGCTTGCGTCAGACAGGAAAATCACCCAGCAGCCCGGCCCTCCGCCCGCGCATCCGCATGCCTCGCAGCCTCCTTTGCTCCCTGTCCTCGCCCACCACTTATCTCGTCCGCCCGGTGCTCCCAGCCAGCCATCCGCAACCCGGCTGCGGGAAGCCTGCCGCTTTGCTGCACGCGCGGCTCCGGTTGGCAGATAGCGAGCGGACTCGCCGATCCAGAACTGACGGTTGTCGCTGTATCGGGGGCACCTTCGCGAGCGACGTGCCGTTTCGAGCGCGGGCCGCATGAACAAGTCGCCAAATCCCGATGGCCGCACCGTCTTGGGCGAAGGATGGCGGGCAGGGGTGCTGGGAGGGGGGCGTCCGCCGTGCCAACTCATATCGGTCGACCGGCGACGGATTGGCAAGCGATATACGATGGCTGCTCCTCTCAGATCGCAATCGACTTGCCGTACCCCGGGGCGAGGAGCTAGCGCAACGAGCCGCGAAAGGCGGCGGCCACGGCGGGCATCGAGATGGGGGTGGCGCCCAGTAACAAGCCTTGCGGGAGGGCGAAACTTGGCATGACAATCTGCAAGGCCAGCGATCAATTCCTCTCAGTCAATCAACAGGGCCGATGCATGCGCGCAGGTGCGTCAGCAGCAATCTGGGTGGTGAGTAAATCAATCTTGCTTTTGGGCTTTGCCTGCTGGGGCACCCGGCTTCCAGTTTCCAGCCTCCGCGTGGACCCTGCTGCCAGCCGTGCTGGCGGGTGTAGAGGTGGGCATGCTGGGCTCAATTTCTGCCCGCAGAAGCAAAAAGCACAACGAGGTGAGACATGCATGGAGAAGAGCAGGGGAGCTCGACAGCGGGCAGCATTTTGACACGATGGTTTTAGCAATCCCACGGCTGGGGCCGGCGGGGCAGGCCTATCAAAAGAGGCATCTGGCAGCATCCAGTGGACATGGAGGGGCACATCAGCCCACCGCGCACGCGTTCACGGCGCGAAGCGCAGACAGACAGCCCATGTCTGCCTTCACACGGCTCGCGGCGTCGCTTCTCGACCGCGCTGCGCCAGGAGCTCCTTGCAACGGACCAGCCACAAGCACGACCCGGGCGGCTGGTGGATGGCCGTGTACGCAGTCGGCGGGTTATCCCATTAGCCTCCTCGATCTGGCTGCGGAGACGCCGTTACCCATGGCACGCTTGGGAGATTTGGCAGGCCCGAAGCAGCACTGGCGGTGCGGGGATGCGCCGAAGCGCTGTAGGCGAAGCCGATCACCTTTCCGCATTGGGCGCGCGGCGGACGAGGATCCTGGTGGCTGGTGAAGGGCCAGCAAGCGGCGCGAGTCAGAAAGTGGGCGCAGATCCGTCGCGGCCTCTCCGAGCCTACGGGTTCCCGACGGGCGGCCGCTTTGCGGCTTCTCGCTCACACTGCCCCTCTACTGCGCCGCACACGCTCCAAACACTGCCGACAACATCCACGTCGATTTTTTTTTCTCTCTTTGCTTGTGATGGCACGGGCCAGCATCCTTCCGCCAACGCACACAGCCCGCAGGACCATCCGACCACCGGCACCGCTGTTTGGGCTGTCCCTGCCGTTGTTTGGCCTTTTCCCATCGGCCGGGCCCGCAGCCCGCTGGTCGCTCAGCGCATGTCTTTGATCGGCGGCACTCGGCAGGCGGCGTCTGCCATCTCCGCACGTTTCCGTTGCTCTGGACCGCAGTAGGACAGGACTCACGCGTCCCTCCCCTGGCAAGTGCCGCCGCATCTGCAAAAACTCTCCATGCGGAGGTTAGGAGAAGCATTCGCCCCGGGGAGGGGGCCAATTGCATGCTGTGGCACGCCCCGGGGACGAGGGGGGTTGGCCCTGTGGCTGCCGAAAGCAACAACGAAAGTCCTCTTGCCCCTCGTGGCTTCGGCATCGCACAGCGACGAGACCCATGCCGTGCACTCCAGGCGCCCATCTACACACCTACAAGGGCAAGCGAGATGGCGGGTGGGCGTCTGGGAGTGATTACTTTCGTGAAGATGATATTCCTCATTCCGATTACGGACCAGCACATCAGACCATATCCCCGCGCTTCTGGCCAGGACGCTCAGTCCCCATCCTGCTGCAGGATGCCTGGATCATGCCGTGCACGGGGGGGGGGAGGGGGGCACGTAGTCCTCGACTCGAGAAGCTCAAACTATCAGTTCACTGGCCAAGCGAAACCACCCCCGTCCAGTCCCTCACAAACAACAGCGCCCTGGAGAATGCCGCGGGGGGTCCCAGGAGGCGGCATGGGCAATGATGCGACACGTTGCGGAGACTATCAACCGTTTTTTGCCCCCCCCCCCCCCCCCCCCCCCCCCCCCCCCCCCCCCGCCCCCTCCTTGTACTGTGGGCCGGGCCCGGGCGGGCCGGGGCGGCTGGGGGGCGGGGGCGACGACGTGGGAAGAGGGGGGGG
>JAFISB010000181.1:38403-70345 GCA_022560015.1 Diplodia mutila
CCCCAAAAACCAAGCGCCCGGGCGCGCGCCGCGGGGGGGCCGCGGGGGCGGCGGGGGCAAAGAGCCCACACGTGGCGGAGACTCTAAACCTGTTTTCCCCCCCCCCCCCCCCCCCGCCACGTACCAAAGCCGCGGCTCCGTTTTGGATTTGGTCCCAGCAGGCGGCGGCGGCGGCGGCAGATAGGCGACGGAAAGACGATCGGAAAGAGGGGAGGGGGCCTGTTGAAAGAGCCGCATCCAGCAGCGTCCAAGCAGAAAAGCCAAGCCGATGAGCTACCACTCCGGTGGTGCGCGGGGCGTGCGGCAGGGCAGCGGCTACCTGGCGCCGGACGACTGGTTCATCAAACACGAAAGGCAGACGGGGGCAGGTTTCCAATATTGGGGAGCTAAGATGCGCACATGCTATATTGGGATCTGGGCCAGCGGGGATCACGCAGCAGGAAGCGGTCGGTCGGGTTGGTGCGCAGCGGGCAGAAAAGAACACGGCGAAAGCATGTGGTGGTGCCAATGCGGGTGAAATGTTTAGCGATGGGCCTGAGTTTCTGAACGGTTGGGGGGCACTCTCCGTGCCCCCGTGGCGTTGCTGGTCAACCCACTTCTGGAGCGAGAGCGAACGCTGCAGGTCGTTGCCAAGCATCACCGGCCGCTGAGGGTCTAGAGCGACCGACGTGAGCAGCACGGACGGGGCTCCCATTAGCCTGCGCAAAACGTGCGACGGCGTGGTCAGCGTGCTTGCGCAAACTTCTGACGGTCTCACTGACTATACGCGCTGGCTATCATCAGGCACCAGGGCAGCAAAAGGACAAAGCGAAAGCGAGGCGCAAGACCCTGGTCCGACGAGCGAGCAAGCTATGCAGCAATAGGGATTGAAAAAGCAAAACGCCGGCCCCCATCGACATGCGACACGCGCACGTTTGGTTTTGCACACCTGCCTTGCGGCGCCTGCCTGGCCCATGCGGGTCTTGCCGGTCGCGAACGAGGAGCGTCCTTGCTGCGGAGGGCAGAGCGGACGGCTTGTTGTCGCCGTACGCAAGTAGGTAGCTGTTGGCTGTCAAAAGCGTTAGTCGACTGTTTTGGCATGCGACAGGGCCTATTTTTGGGGGCGAGAGGGTCCCGCCTCGCCAACAGCCCTCCCTCCCCCATGTCCTCGCGACTTCCCCTCATGATCAGACCCCCATCCGCATTGCAGCGAAACAAGGCAAACGGCCCCTCGCGGGAGGCACAAGGCCATCCAATTTTAGGCAGCCTCGCCGGGCATGGCAAGTCCCGGGGCCAAAACGAAAGTCGGCGAGTCGGCGGGGGCAGCGCGCCGGTGGTCGAGTTTGCCTGTCGCACACCTGCTAGCCTAACCGCTAGCAGCGACGCGACAACCGTCGACAATAATAATAATAATAATGGTCGCTGGATTACTGATGACACGGACGCGGACTGCGCCCAAGCGTGCCGGCGGAACGCTCCCACGGATTGAGAGACGGTGTCTGAATCCGGCGCCGTCTGCTGCTTAGTCGTCGCCAGGCGGGGCAGGCGCACGCGGGGGAGGGAGAGGTTCTGTCGAGCATCGGTGACGCCAGGCCATCGTACTCAGCGGCAGCATCACAGCGCAGGATCCTCACCCAGTGCGTCGGAAGGCGCGGGGGGGTGACATGGCTGTCCCCAGCGTGACGGCACAGCGGGCGGCACGGCCAATCAGGCGACAGGCGGTGGCAGCAGGCGTGGGGGAGGGCGCTTGGAGAGGCGGTCATGGTTGAGGGTGTGCGGCCTGGCTGCTCAGCCCTATCCAATGCGCTGGGCCTGCTCGCGGGCCTTCTCAGGGGAAGGCAGCGGGCGCGGAAGCAGATCGAGATGACCCGACAGCAGCACCACCCCGGCGGGAGAGGCACCACCGCAAGCGAGCGCTGCTCATCATCTCGGCCGCCCGTCTGCACGCACGCAGCCATCCGTGCGATTGGACCACGGCAACCCTGCGACCCGCAGGTGAATGACCTGCGGCGGGCTGCGATTCGATTCGATTTGCGGCGCCGGCCCCAGCGGTGACTGCGCGCCGGCGCCGCGCGCCGTGCTGTGGGCGAAGTCGGCGCTGGCGCGGAGCGGCGGCGAGCGGAGCGATGGCGATGGCGACAGAGGTGCGGCGGTGCGGTTCGTCGCGGAGTGGTTCGCCGCAGCGCGGTGGCAGCGGTATGGCGGGTGCATGGCGGTGCTTGGTGCTTGGTGGGTGCTTGACAGGCGTGGGAGCCCCATCGATGACGCTGCTCGCCGGCCGCGCGGTACCCGTCCGCCGCTCGAGGGAGTCGCGCGCATCGCCATGACGCAGGGCCCTCGGGGACGGCGGCGGTCGGATTAGGGCTCGGGGGGAGGTTGCCCACATGCCAGGCACATTCCTCGCGCAGGGCCCCTGGCGGCCCTCTAATGATAGCTCAGCATTCTCCCAAAGCGGGCGGTGGGGGCGGTAAAGGCAGCGAGCATGAGGGCACGAAGGCTGTGCGAGCCAACACAGCCACGGGTGCAGCAGACGGGCTCGCCGGGCCCCCCGGGGCGGGCTGGCCAATGGCGCGCGCAGGCTGCTCCCGACGCGGCGGACGAGACAGGGGCGCGGGCAGGATTGGGGCAATGATCGCTTCCCGCTGCCAGATGGGGAGCGCGGGCGTGCGGCGTGTGCAGATTGCGGCCTGGCGGCGCGCGGACACACCGCATCTCCTGCGCGGCCCCCAAGCCACCTGCTCGCCCGGCGCGCGCGATCTGGCGGGGGTGTGCGAAGATGCCTTTCTTCTGCGCAGCCTGCTAGCGCGGATTCACCGTCTGTCCACCTCATGCCATGGATTGCGCGCAGCACCGTAGGGCAGCGCCAGCGCGGGCCCCAGAACTGTGCCATGCGCCGCCCACACCACGCTTATACATAACCAGCCCGCCGCGACGTGCCATCTCTCCAGAGCACTGCCGATCGTCAGCACTCAAGCCTTTGTGCAGTCCCTATTGATCCTTCCGCGCCGGACTCGCCTGCCCCAACGGGACCCCCCCGGTTGTTGTGCTCTGTTTCTTCCGGCCAAGAAAAAGCAATCCTTCCGGGCGATCTCGCATCATCGGCTCTGCATTTGAGATACAGCCTGGCCCCCAAGCCCGCCCCCGTGCTCTCGCCCGGGCCGCCTCAGCCTGGTAGGTGAAACCACCCCTCCCCATGCCCATGCCCATGCCCGTGCCCGCGTTGTGCCAACAACCTTCGCTGCCCGCCGCTCGAGCTCTCCTCCATCCGCACTCTTATATTTAGTCCCCGCGGCCCGCCGGCACTCCTACAGGATTCGCCAATGCTAACCGTCCCCTCAGGCCGCAAGCTCTTCTTAACACCACTGCGCCGCTGACTGCAAAGAGGGCCAATGGTCTCATACCTCGACCCCTCCGCCCACAACACCATGTCTCCCAGCGACTTCGACCTGTACCCCTCGCAGGAGGAGTCGTACGGCAGCGTCTTCGCCCACAGCCAGTATCCCGCCTCGGCGCAGGCATATCATCACTTCACCACCTTCGACGTCCAGCCCAACATCCACGCCTTCAGTGCGCCGCAGAGCAACAACATGTACGCCTTCAAGCAGAACTACCTGCCCTACTCGCCCGCCGCCTCGCCCGCCTCGGGCTCCCAATCATTCGAGGTCTGCCCGCCGCACCTCTCCACTGCCTCCGAGTCGACCGCGTCGGCGCAGAGCACGTCGCCGTCGGCCGCCGGCTCGCCGTCGATGGGCCAGCAGTTCATCGAGCAGCCCTGGAGCGTTCTCGGCCACGGCCTGGGCCTGGCGCCGGGCCTCGAGGCGGGCGAGCCCTTCACCACGTGCGGCTTCGAGTACGAGAGCATGGTGGCGCCCGACAGCAAGATCTCGGGATGTGTTGGTGAGTCTAAACTTTCTTCGCCGTCGCAAGCCAGCGCGCGCACCGCCTTTCCCTTCGCCTTCCGTCATTTCTCCACTTCCGACGCACGGCGGCGATCGGGTCCGCAGGCTCCTCGCGAGCGTGCGTTCGGCCCCACGAGTCATCAGTCCGTTGCACCCTCCTTGGCGCGGTTGTCCACGCCGGTCAAGGATGAAGATGTTTTCAAGACCCCGACCACACCAGCATCCGCCATGGTTTCATTTACCCCATCATCTGCGCCTCTTTCATGTCAGTCCGCCGGCCGATCGGCGGCGGCCGCAGTGAGCGCAAATCGGAAGCGCCGAAGTTCCCTTCTGTCAAACCAAATGCGGCCTAGTGGGGCGCCAGCCGAGCTTTCAGCTGGCTTCGTCCCCGCCAATGCTTCAGCCTCCCCCGTCTCCCAAGTATCTGCACCCCCGCAAGCCGCTTCAAACGCTTCGTCTTCTCCAATGGATTCTTCCTGTCGGTTTCCTTGATTTCCGTCTCTCTCCTCTCCCGCGCGTTGGCATTGCGTTGCTTTCCTCGGCTCGATATCTGCAACATTTCTTCACTTGCATTGGAACCCCCCACTGACCACCATGATGCTGGCAGACCCGACCCTGATCCATCCCTTCCAGGAGGCGCTGCAGTACGGAGGCTCCCCCTTCCCGGACTTCTCTACTCCGTCGCTGCAATTTCAGACTTTTGTGGAGCAGCCGCCGTCTCCCGCCCCCTCCAACACCTCTTCCCACACCAACATCGCCGACTCAAGGCGCTTCAAGCCCTCCGGCAGCCAGTCGCCCTACCTCCACCAGCAGTCCTACCAGCCCTACCCCGCCTACAACAACGCCCGGCGCCCATCCGCGGTATCCGTCCAGTCCCGCCAGTCCCAGGGAAGCGGCCGCAGCAACAGCTTCGAGTTGGACGAGGAGTCGCGAGAGAAGGGCATGTGCCCCATTGAGGGGTGCGGTCGTGTGTTCAAGGACCTCAAGGCTCACATGCTCACGCACCAGAGCGAGCGTCCGGAGAAGTGTCCGATCACCACCTGCGTAAGTTGATCCGAGCTTTATTGGAGCGATTCATCGAGGCTAATTAGTACCCACAGGACTACCACATCAAGGGCTTCGCCAGGAAGTACGACAAGAACAGGCACACCTTGACCCATTACAAGGGCACAATGGTGTGCGGTTTCTGTCCCGGCTCCGGTTCTGCGGCTGAGAAGTCGTTCAACCGCGCCGACGTCTTCAAGCGCCACCTCACGTCGGTGCACGGCGTCGAGCAGACCCCGCCCAACAGCCGCAAGAAGAGCCCGGCCGCCAAGAAGGCATACACCGGCACCAGCACTGCAGGCACTTGCTCCACCTGCTCGGTCACCTTCGCAAACGCGCAGGACTTCTACGAGCATCTCGACGACTGCGTGCTGCGTGTCGTGCAACAAGCCGAACCTTCCGAGGCCATCAACCAGAAGCTGCTCACCAGCGTTGCCGACGATGAGGACGTCAAGGAGACCATGGACAAGCACCACCTGTCCAACAACATCCCCGAGTACACGGGCAGCTACGAGGAGGAGGAGGAAGAGGAGGACTACGACAACGACGACGCCAACGACGACACGTATGGCTCGCGTCGCACTAAGAAGGCGCGGAAAGGGAACGGTTCGCATTGACAATTAACACATCCCCGGGGTGTCGGCTCGCACGCCGGGGATGGCACTCCCGCCACCACCACCACCACCACCACCCAAAAGTCCTCTGGTGAGAGGGGCAACGGCCGCCGCGTCGGCCTGACCCTGTCCAAGGGCGGGGTCACGCTGCCGTCGGCCAGCTCGCGCAAGAAGCGCAAGAACTACCCCGTCTCCTGGGGATGCCCTGCGGAGCGCATGAAGATGAAGAAGCGCGTCCTCTGCGTCTACGACGGCCCGCGCCGGTTGTGGAAGGACGACATGATGCTCGACCAGGAGTTCGAGGTCCGCATGAAGCTGCCTGGCGGCGACGGCAAGCAGTGGGTGACGGATCTCGACGTGCAGACGCTGAAGCGCGCCGAGGCGCTGCACACCATGCCGGAGGAAGACAAGGGCGATCCCAAGTGGGACAATGTCATCGGGGGCGCAGCCATGTCCTTCGATGCGACGGAGCTCGCGATATGACCAGCGAGCGTCGCCCTTGCTTCACCGTGTACTTCTACAGAACCAGCCTAATTTTCCTTGCCTGTCTACTTTCCTTTGTTCACTATACCTTGTCTTGTGCTTCGAAGTTCGGCGTTGGGGAACAGCAGCGATCTGGGGGATACCATGTACGCTCCGTACTTGCTTCTTGGCCTTACTTCGAGTTGTCTTTACCACTTGGCGCCAATGTTGCTCGCACGGCTGGAAGTCTTTTGACGACTACGACTATGCACTACATACACCACCCCCCATTCGAAGCGCTCGCTGAGGGATGGATACGCGTAATGTTGGTCTTTGAGCGTTTTTTCTTCATTTTTCGAAATCATCACCATATACCAGCAAAAAAGCGATGCCACGGCCGTGGCCAGGGAGGGGAATTGTCCTTATCGAAGAGAAGAAACACGGAAGAGGTGGGGAACACTTTGGTTCGGCTGGTCTGGACTCTTTCCTTATTACCGCATCAAACCAAATACCACAACGCATGATGAATCTAGACAGCGCTTCCTTAGCATGTGAAAGGAGCATTGTAACAGGTAGCTACCGCAATAACAAAGAGACTACTACGGACAGAACCACTCTGCTCTCGTGAAGGAGCGATGATGGGTCACACGGTCGCATGTCCCGGAACCACTGATCATGCGTGCGATCTGTGTGTGCGTCGGCGCCCTCTTACTCAATAGTCGCAGACACAACCCCCGCCGCAGAAACCAACCAACGCACGCACACACGCAGGCAGCGATTCCTGACCGGCCCCCATGCATAGTCGCAGCAGGCTGCAACGCGCTCCTTTGAGGCAACGGAGAGCTGCCTGCGACCCGACGCCTCGGGCACCCCACACAACACTTCTAAACAATTGCTGCGAAATTCCTTCGCGCCCCGTCGTTCGATTCGCCCGCGATTCGGGGAACTCGGCCCCTTCTTTCATCCCCCCTTTTCCGTGCATGGCTGCATCGAATTAGGGCTCATCCTGCGAGAGCAAAGCACGATGTTTGGCGCTAGAGAAAACAAAGAAAAATAAAAAAGGCGAACGACCAGGGCCAGTCCGACCGGTCGTATTACTCTGTTGTTGATGTTCGGTCGTTGCATGGACCCAACAGCGCACCCAAGACTGGCGTTGTTTCGTTGCCCGTTTTCTTGTTTCTTTGCTTATCTCCACTCTCGCTCGTCGTAGGTACAGAAGGCAAGCGCGGAAGACCCACTAGCGACAACCCGCCCTATCCGAACCGGTCACCCAACTGCTCGCGCCGAACGAACGTAATGCGGTCGGGTGCTGAACGAACCACTCCACCCCTTCCTTCCCGCCGCCGCCGGCGCGCGAGTCTATCGGTCGGGGATTCGGGAGCGCGAAACGACGGTAAGAAGGAAGCATTGGCGCGAACTGTTCCTTCCGAGCCTAATGGGCTTCCTTCCCGCGGAGGGACAGGCCCATTGTCCGCTTTCGTGCCACCAGTCCCCCCTCTCTCTCGTAGTTTCTTCGCGAAGGAGGTGGGAGAGGGGTTGATTCGGGGTGGGGCCCGCGGGCCGTGGTTGGGCCTCGGTTATCTATTTCATCTCCTGATCCATCGCATTAATTGCCAGACCGCTATGATTGCCCCGGTGGACGGGCGCGCAAAACAAGCCTTGAGAGATCAGTCGCGAGGAGGTGGCTCCGGAGCAGTGCAAGGAAGGGCATGGTAGAGGATGGTAGGGCCGAACGCTCTGGCCACTCCACCCTAAACCCACCGCCCACCACTGTGTCTCTGTCTCACTCTTCTGCTGATTCTGAAAGCGCGAGACAGAACCGTCTTGTTGCTCTTCTTGGCTCCTGGCTCTCGAGGCTGGCTGAAACTGCACGCTTACAACGCTTATCATGCACCCAGCCCAAGAGACGGACGAAACGTCAAGAAACAGGAAAAACGTGGCGACGAACCCTTCGTCCGTCTGCTCTCTCGCCCTTTGCCTAGACGCAGGGCAACGACACCAGTCCTTCTTCTCCTGTGCGCAGCCCTCTATACGAATAACCGCCCCTAAAAATAAACATAGCCTTCTGACTTTGTACTGCCTCCTTTGCCCTACGCGCCACCTAACCTGCCGCGCCTACATTATTTTTCTCTCGCACATGACGGTCTTCCTGCCCTAGCCCTCCCTCTCCTACCCCGTATCTCAGAGAGAGAGTGAGATCGAAACCACCCAAAGCCATCATCAACGCCTCTATCACAGCCACCACCTCCGCAGAAGACTGGCCGTTCCCGCCCGTCAAAAGTTTCCTTGTTTCAACTTTCCTGCCGCAAGCCTGGCTGTGGCTTTCGAACTATCGTCCACCCTACTTACTCACTTGTGGCTGTTCCCACGTCACACCTTTTTTTTTTTTTCCTCCCTCCCGCCCGTGTGGCTTTTTTGCACGTCCCCTCCGTGTTTCTCCATTTCCTCCCGTGTCCACCTCTGTTCGGTCCATCATATGATCCCGACCTCAGTACGTAGCTCAAGAAGGCCGAGAGGATCGAATTCCGATGCCCTCACTACCCGGCCGGTCGGCTTAGCTACCGGTCCTCCGACGTAGTACGTCTTCCCGTCGTCCGCTGCCAGCCTGTCAAGAATTCGATGCTCGCCGAAAGCACGATAGCAGTAAAAAAAAAAAAAAGGGGGGGGGGGTTGGGTTGGGTTGGGTTGGGTTGGTGGTAGAGACATACATGTATACGTATGTACCTTTTTCTGGCCCCCGTATATGCGTGGCAAAATAATAATAATAATAATCCATAAATGCATTTTATGTGCGCACAACAGCACGCCGGGTTCGGCAAAGAGCTCCGTTCCTGTGCATGCGTGCATGGAGTTATCTGAGCGTCGGTCAGAACGTTTTGTGCCATGCCGGGTCCCCAAAGCCACGGGAACTGTTGCTCCCCCTTAAAGCCCTCCAAAAATAAAAATAAATGTTCTGCGTCTCCTGTGACGTACATCCACCCGATGAGCTGGAACTCAGGACGTCTATCAAGAGAACGTGGTGGGACAGCCCTACGATCGTACGTGAGTGTATATCTGTGGCGCATGCAGAAAGGCTATTGAATCCCGTTCCCGTGGGTTCTCGTCCGTTCATTGCGCATGTCAAACCACAGCATCGGGCCTGTGAGCACCGGCAGGACCGCGGTGGATACGTGCCACCCTGTCGTTTGGATCCGAATGAGGGGTAACGAAAACGGCAAGAATAGAAGGTAGTTGTAGTAGTGTAGGACTTGCAACACCTCTTTACGCCGGACGTCACCTTTTTTTTTTTTTTACAGAGCTGTCCGCAGAGGCACAAACTGGATCGCTGACTATAGGGGGTTGGAGGACTTACTCGCACATAAATAAATGACTCGAATCGTGACATATACGTCGTGACGAATGCTTTGACTCCTCGTTTTAAGGTTGTTGGCGGCGTATTGAATAGAAGTCATGTGTGCGGAGTGCGACGTGGCGTTGAGGCTCAGTCTGGGGATGTTCTGACAAAGAGGTTGAAGGTCTCTTGCAATAGAGTATACTCTTCCAGGGGCCATGGCTTAAGTTTTGGGTGTGTTAGAATCTCTGTGTTCCAACTGTACCCTGTTAGACATAGTAGGGGAGGCAGCAAATATTCAGGGACTAATATTCACCGTTAACCCGCTGGGCCCTCTTCGTCCCATCGATTCTATATGCTAGTCTATTACCGAATGTGAGCCATAGTCAAGTTTGCGTTCTCCTGGGCTTTGAGAGAAAGAAGCATGCTCTTCATTGCTAGGACCAAGCTCTAGTTTCCCTCGAGGCACCCTTTTACAACATTGGATTGTTTTGCCAATGGCATCCTTGGAGCCTGTAAGACCAGTCTGGAGGTATTCGGGTATGCCTTGACTCAGAGATGAGTGGCTACTGATGAGTCGTTTGCAGACGCATCATTGACAATCCTCGCAGATAGATCCATCTGGATTGCGTTTCACACTCGAGGTATCGCCAGCGGTTTCACCAGCTGGTTTGGCCTCAGCATCTGGTTTCGGCTGCTCGGTGGCGACGGCAGCCGGCTTCGCTCCGTGCTTTCCATGTACATCTGAATGACCGAGGTTCCTCGCAGGCTCCAGATGGTCCCGGACGCGCTGTTTCAGTAATTTGGTCTCTGTGAAATGAATCCGTGAGATTCTTGCCTGGAAGGAGGAAAGCGAGCGACAAGTGGGAGCCTCATCACTGCCGTTCTCAGCAGAACGAGCTTACCTGGGAAGCCACCCTCAGCTTTGCGATCCCATAGCAACACGCTCTGGACTTCTACCGATGCGTCTTCGTTGGCGCCTGCGACCTCAGATGGTTTGTACGTCTGCTCCAGTCAGCACTGGTCCTGCATACTCCGCCTGGAAACCCCTCGCGACAATGGAGCTGGTGCAGATAGGATATACCAAATTGACCGTGAAGAGACCTCCGGTGGCGGGAAGGAGTGAGATCTCGCCTATGGTCGTGCCGAAAGTCGAGAGCAGCTCTTGCCCAAACTTCGGCAAGATGCAAGTCAGCGTGAGCTCAATGCAAGGTGTACAGCAAGACCACGGCCTGCTTATCGGATGGTTGGGACACCCACATAGGCGGCGCGGAGCATCCATTTGCATTGTGTGCAATAGGTTATTGCTACACGGGGCAGCTTCACGTCGGACATGGTGTTGGAGTCTTGATCGAATCGGATGCTTGACGAAAGTCGAGGTGGGAAGTAACGTGGACAGCCGACGTCATCCGGCGCCAGGATTGCGAGATCGGCGCCAGGATTAAACAAAACTCTTGGCCACTCTTGTTTCGACGCTGCACAGCTTCTCCGGCTACGACTTTCACTCTCACTCGGTCGAAACTGCATGCGCTTGACATGAAACATCTTGAAGAAAGCCAATCTATCTGAACTATTGAAGCCACGCATTACCTCCAAATTTGATTCACACATGTCCAAGTACGCCTTGCCCCTTGCTACGCTGCACTGTAGCCGGAAAGAATGCCCACTTTACATGTAGCGAACGGCGGAAGCGGAAAGAAGGGAGATATGCTGTACGTGCGCTCATTAAATCGTCGGATTCGTGTACATTCTAGTAGCTTCGCCTTGGTCTGGGTTGATTACTTCCGCTCCCTCAGCTCTCCGTTGCCCTCGGACTTTTGTGCTCCACTCGACCCCTTAGCATCGTCCAGAAGTGGGATCGCCTCGATGCTACCACTCCGTCCCGCCTTTGGAACGTTAATCCCTGCGGCTGCCCCCATGCTCAATTTTTGCGGGCTATTCTGTTCATCGCCGACCCCCTCAACTTTGGGTGCCGCTTCCTCCTTCTCCTCGCCCGGACTCTTCAAGTCCGGTGAGCTTTGCCACTTCGAAACGTCCCGTTTGAGCTGGTCAAGTTCCTTCTGGAAGCGCTTGCCAAACACTTCAATGTAATAGTTGGCGCCGTTGTAAATCGACCAGATGAACACCGTCATAAGGAAGCCCGACGATGCCCAACGGTACCAGAACCAGATTGGACATGGCACCATTGTAAGGACGGCGTACGAATATTGGATGAGCATGAAGGCCGGTTCTTGCCAAGCGTTGGGGAGGCTCAAGACCGCCTTTCCAATCAAAGTCGGCCCGTACGATTTCCGCAGCCAGGTGAAAGACGTAGGACGCCCTGCAGCGATCTTGTCGCGGCGCCTGACAGTGATCAGGAAATGGTACGCCAGCTGCCAGATTGCGTATGGCACGGTGGCCCAGATGACCATCTGGCGAAGAGTGTAGTGTTCCGGGGAATCAGGAGCAGAGTGTATTATGGTGTGAACCGCCGGAAACTTCTTGAGTTGGACAGAGGCCGGAAGAAGGTGAACCATGCAGTGGAGGGCCGCGCATGGCATGATGTGGATAAAGAGACTAGACAGCATGTTAGAGGTGCGAAATCCGCCTTCAGTACCGACTGTAGCATCTACTTACGAGGTGACTTTGTCCAGGGAATGGAAGACTAGCGAGTTCCTCCACATCGCAATGGCCACGGCGTTATTGCCAAAGGCCAGGCAGTAAGAACTGATGAACACTCGTTTGCTGTTGGGAAAGATCCAGATGCTGAGGAACAAGAGGAAGTTGGTAAAGTAGCAGAGATCGGCCAGGAAATAGTGATATCCCTTCTTGTGGTAGGTGTAGTATCGGATGGGCATGAAGTAGAGAAGTTGCGCAGAGTACCAGGTATGGAACCATTCCGGATGCGCGCCTATGAGGTAGCCGCTGATGAAAATGTTGAGCACACCAGCAATGAAGGAAAGCTTCTCGCGTGCCGTCACGGCCTTGGAATCGTTCCACTTGTTGCCGAGACGGTCGACGGACTGGTTCATACGCTTCTTGTACTTCTCCAACTGCTCATCTGCGGTGGGGGCGCGTCGCCGCCATTCGTCGATGACCTTGTCCTTTGCGTTCATTCCTTGGGACTTCAGACGCTGTTGCTGGCGCTGGAGTTTGGTCTTTTGTTCCGAGATCGAACGTTGGAACTGTTCGAGGCGCTGTGGAAGCGCGAGGTTCTCGATCATATCGAAGATGGTGAGGCGGTCTGGGGGAACGAAGCTCTCGTCATCATCATCGTCGTACTTGCTGCTAGCGGAGAAAGAGCCAGAGCGCGAGAGACCTGATGAATCCGGAGATGAGGACGTATAGTCATCGCCACTGAGCGCGGACGATGCGTGCGTCGAGTCACCGGGAGAGGGTATCTGCGAGGACTCAGAGACGCCGCCAAGGGCAGGCTCTGAGCGGGAGGTCGGGATGGGTTGTGGTTCGGACATGGTGGGCGCTTTTTCGATGCTGGCTATGGCCGGCTTGGGGTTTCGTGGTTCAGGGGTTCGTGGAGGCCGGTCTGGGGACATGGTGTTGTTGTCAGTCTCGAAACAAGGGCGCTGTGCGGAAAACACAGGGTCAAGAGCGCGGGTAAGAGCGTACGTGTGAGGCGGACGCGATGTTTTGCTAGCCCCGCGGCTTAGTGCATCATGCGGAGGTTGACGGGAAAGGAAGCAACGCGAGGGTGCGCAGGGCACAAGGTGTCGAAGACGTGGTCAAGGAGACGGCTGTGATTGGAGTCGGCGGAAACTTGGCCTGGAGCTCTGCGACTATGTCATTTAGAGCTTGGGCCAGTATCAGCATCCATCCAGCGCCAAGCCCCAGGGTGTCAGTGTCAGTGCCCGGGCCACAGGCCTGTTGCCGCAGCGCGTACCATACGCGTCGCTCTCCACCACCTTCACCGATCGCCGCCCGCACCACGCTCACCGCCGTCACCACCAAGCGTGCCCCCGCGTCTGGTCATGCGCCTTTGCGCGCCGCTTTCTATCCTCCACCTAGGTCAGCTTCGCTTTTAAGCGCGCCAAGTTTGCGCCCCGACCGCCGCCATGGGCAAGCTCATCCGCCTCGAACTCTTCAGTGCGCCTCACCCCGCGTAGTGTCACCATGTCGCCTTGTGTCGCTGACTGCTTCTAGACTTCAAATCCTATCGCGCCCATCATGTCTTGTTATTCGGCGATTCGCACTTCACTTCCATCATTGGTCCCAATGGCTCGGGCAAGTCCAATTCGTAAGTCGTCTGCAAAACCATGTGCCGGCATGACCTGACTCTTGGCCGCAGCATGGACGCTATCTCGTTCGTCCTGGGTATCAAGTCCTCACATCTTCGATCGACCCATTTGCGCGACCTAGTCTACCGTGGCCGCGTCCTCCGCACCTCGAAAATCAATGCAGACGGCACCGCCACCGAGCACATGGGTGATGGGCAGACCAACGGCCATACCAATGGCACCACAGGCTCCGACGATGAGGGAAGCACGCAGCGAAGTAGCCAGCGCAATGATCCGCAGACAGCGTGGGTCATGGCCGTCTACGAGGACGACGCTGGCGAGGAGCAGAAGTGGAAGCGCACCATCACGAGCAATGGCCAGAGCGAGTACAGGATCAACAACCGCATCGTGACCGCCAAGCAATACAACGAGGCCCTGGAGGCAGAGAACATCCTGATCAAAGCTCGCAATTTTCTGGTTTTCCAGGGTGACGTGGAAGCTATCGCCTCGCAGTCGCCCAAGGATCTCACCAGGCTTATTGAGCAAATCTCTGGAAGCTTGGAATACAAAGCTGATTACGAGCGCTTAAAGGTCGAGGCGGAGAAGGCTGCCGACGATCAGGGCTTCAAACTAAACCAACGCCGTGCGATCAACTCCGAAATCAAGCAATACCAAGAACAAAAGAAAGAGGCGGAGAATTATGCTCGCAAGGCCGAAGAACGCGATCAGGCGGTCGTCAGACATGTTCTGTGGAAGCTGTTCCACTTCCAGAGAATCATCGAGGAGTCGGGAGCCGAGATCCAGAAGCACCAGGAAGAACTCAAGGAGCACCGCCGCAGTATGGAAAAATATGAGCAACAACTCGAGGATGCCAAGCGTGCTCAAGCAAAGGTCGGGCAAAATGTTTCCAGGGCGGAGCGAGGGATCAAAGAAAAAGAAAAGGAAATCGAAGATAAAGAGAACAGCTTGGTACCCATTGACGAAAAGATTGCCATCTCGAACCGAAACTTGAAGAGATACGAGGCCAGGATTGAGGAGATCACCAAGGAAAGTGACGGCCAAACCCGCAACGTCGATCAGCTCAAGAAAGACTTGGCTACCGTCCAAAAGGCACAGCGAAAATGGGAAGAAGACTTCCGTCAGACAACTCAAAGCGGTCAGCAGCTGAGCGAAGCTGATCTCCAGGAATACAGCAGGCTCCGGAGTGAACTCACGAAGCGCTCTGCGGCCACCCAGATTCGTGTTGACAACCTCACTCGGCAACTCAAAACTGATGAAGAAACCGTCAACAGCTTGAAGAGCAAGGTCGAAAGCACACAAGCGCAAGCAAAGAAACTGGAGGAGGAGCTGCAACAGCTTGGCGAACGTCGCGACAGCACCAAGGCGCAGATCAAGCAGACTCAAAAGGACATCGACGCAAAGAAGAAGGAATTCAACAATCTCACGTCCGAACGCCTGCGCGCTGCGCAAAAGCAGACCGAGCTGGAGGAAAAGCTCCAAGATGTTCTCAACAAATTGCTTGAGGCGGATGATGGCCGCCGTGAGAGCGAGAAGGAGCTCCGTGCCAAGGAGACTGTGGCTGCGATGAAGCGTATTTTCCCGGGAGTCCGTGGCAGAGTACACGAACTCTGCAAGCCCAAGCAGAAAAAATTCGAGACAGCGGTTAGCACCGTTCTCGGCCGTCATTTCGACGCCATTGTGGTGGACACTGAGAAGACTGCCAAGGATTGCATCCAGTACTTGCGTGACCAGAGGGCTGGGCAAGGCACTTTTATCCCGTTGGATACGATCCAGGTCCAGGCTGTCAATCCCAACTTGAAGGGCATGCATCGCGGCATGCGCCTCGCCATTGACACAATCGAATACGACAACTCTGTGGAGCGAGCAATGTCCTATGCTTGTGGTAATTCCATCGTCTGTGATGATCTCAACGTGGCGAAGCACCTCGCATATGAGAAGGGCGTGGACGCCAAAGCAGTTACACTTGATGGCGTTGTCATCCACAAAGGTGGTCTAATGACTGGTGGACGGGGACCACAAGATCGAAACGCCCGTCGTTGGGAGGATACTGAGGTGGAGAACCTCCGTCGGTTGAGGGACAAGCTCATGGCAGAACATGCTGCATTGCCCAAGGGTCACCGTCGTGGTGCAGAGGAAGAAGCCTTGCAGGGGGAGCTGGCTGGCCTTGACCAGCGTCTTTACTACATGCGCGAGGAAGTCAAGACGCTGGACCGCAACATCGAAAGCAAGAAACGCGAGCACGCTTTTGCCCTGGAGCAGCTGAACGAGGCTCGGCCAAAATACCAAGAGCAGTCCGAAGGCCTGGCGAACTTGAAGAACAACCTGCAGACATTCCAGAACTCTGTCAGCGAGGTCGAAGATGATGTTTTTGGATCTTTCTGCCAGCGTCTTGGATACGAAAATATCCGAGCGTTCGAAGCCCAGCAGGGATCCCTTCAGCAAGAAGCAGCGCAAAAGAAGTTGGAATTCACACTCCAGCGGAGCAAGCTGGAGAACCAACTGAGCTTTGAGACGCAACGTCTACAGGCAACCCGCGACCGCATCAAGGGCCTAGAAGAGCACGCCACTCGTGACGAGCAACTCATTGCAAAGTTGGAATCCCAAAAGGAGACGATTCAGAACGAGATTGATGTACTCAGCGCCGAGCTAGAGCAACTCAAAGAGCAGCTCGCCGGACTTCGGGACAAGTACAATCGGCGTGTGGAAGAGGTCAATAACCAGCGCCGTGAGCTGCAGAAACGCAACAAGAATGCTGACGGCACAACAAAAGCGGTATCTGGCCTTGAGGCCGAGGTTCAGCGCAGCGGCGCCGATCGTTATGCATTACTCCGAAAGTGCAAGATTGACGAAATCAAGATTCCTCTGGCTCAGGGGTCACTTGACAAGCTGCCTTTGAACAACCTGCTGAATGGAACGGCCGATCCGGACGCAATGGATGTGGATGGCGAGGATCAGGACGCCACGCAGGTGACTGGGGTCGATGTTCAAGACTATGGGATTGAAGTCGACTTCAGCTCACTCGACGAGGATGTCAAGGAAGACGACTCTACCCGGGCCAACGAGAAGCTGGAAGAAGCCATCAATATCCTCAATTCCGCGCTTGACAAAATGGCCCCGAACATGCGCGCGAACGAGCGTCTCGAGGGAGTTGAGTCGCGCCTCAAGACGACAGAGAAAGATTTCGAAAATGCCCGCAAAGCAGCTACTCGTGCCCGGAGGGAGTTTGAAGACGTTAGAGAAAAACGTCTCGAACTCTTTAACAAGGCCTTCGAGCACATTAGTGGACAAATCGGGAAGGTCTACAAGGATCTTACTCGGTCGGCGGCTTTCCCACTCGGCGGACAGGCTTATCTCGACCAGGAAGACAGCGAAGAGCCATATCTTGCTGGCCTGAAATACCACGCCATGCCTCCGCTTAAGCGCTTCCGAGACATGGAGCACCTTAGCGGTGGTGAGAAGACAATTGCAGCGCTGGCTCTCCTGTTTAGCATTCACTCATTCCAACCAAGCCCTTTCTTCGTATTGGACGAGGTGGATGCAGCACTGGACAACATCAACGTCATGAGGGTTGCACAGTACGTGAAGGAGCATGCTGGGCCAGGCATGCAGTTCATTGTTATCAGTCTGAAGACTGGCTTCTTCCAGGAGAGCGAGAGTTTGGTGGGAGTGATGAGAGACCAGGTCGCAAATTCTTCAAGGACATTGACGCTGGATGTAAGTGCATTTCCCCCTAGCTCAGCAATGCACAGAGGGGCTGACAGATCAATCACAGCTGCGGAAGTACCAGGCCGCGTAAACGAAAGTCAAAATTATCGCTGGCGCATTCCAGGATATCGGACGTGGGATGCTGTGTGGTACTCTGTGTTTTCAGGCTTGCATACCGAGAGTCGCCGAAAAAGATGCGATTCGTTTTCACAGCTGCTATGGGACATGGGCGTTCCGGAGAGGACTCAGCATATTGTTCGTTTCTCGTGCTAGGGCAATGCATGCCGCAAGCTATCTATTTTTCATTTCAACTGCACAATGCGATACAGCACTTGTTTGTCATGACGTCCTGAGTGATTGTTAGTGGGCGCTTGCTTCGGCATACTACGCCGGGTTCCTGCGGCATCATGTCACTAACGGCATAAGCCGCGGCCACATTTGCGGCATCTTCACGGCATCTCCTGCGGCATCTCTGTTGGTCGGCATGAAGGTGGATTTCCATAACGGAAGATGCAAGCGACTGTTCAAGCCGTATGGATGGAGCAAGCTCGGAGTCCTCGGGCTACAAGCGGTGTTGCAAAGACTTGACCGCTCAAAGATGCGCTATCTGACCCTGGCACATGACCGCTCGCGCCATCTACGTTCACAACTATATCATGTCCAGATCAAGCTTTGGAGATGGGCGTGGGGAAGGCGGTGTTTCCTGATCAGCTCCAGGTAGGTCAAATCAAGGTAGTCATGGCTTGGGCTCATTGGTGTTGGATTGCGTGATGACGCCTAGAGCGGGGTCTGTTGCGGATCATCGCCTCCCAAGAGCTTTGGTAGCCTTGTCTCAGTGATTGCACCATCGTCCGGTGGCTCCGCTCAATCTTGGTAAGATGCTATATCATACAGACCACCCTCTTTCAACGGTCTTACCATTACATTGATCAATCCACCTTCCCACGTGCTAGTCCACTATCTCCGCTGGCATCTCAACTAGGGAACTGTGCTTTACTATTGCAAGTATCTCGATATGACGACTCTGATCCAGCAGAATTTGGCCGAGAAGAACAAGGAGTATGCAGCATCATTTACGAAGGGGCATCTTGCGCTTCCGCCGGCGAAGAAATACGCCGTTCGTGAGTACTCGCTGGTATATCAACACGGATTAATGCTCACATGCCTCTTCTAGTGACGTGCATGGATGCACGAATCGACCCTGCGGCCGCTTTCGTAAGTTGTCTCAGGACACTATTATTAGTACGGATGTGAGAATACTCATGCTCCATCGTGTTTCTGCAGGGCATCGATCTCGGAGATGCACACGTCATCCGAAACGCGGGTGCGTCGGCCAAGGATGCGCTCCGCAGTTTGATCATATCGGAGCAGCTCCTGGGGACGCAGGAAATCGTGCTCGTCAAGCACACGGGGTGCGGCATGCTGACGTTCGGCAACGAAGACGCGCGGGCGCTCGTCGAGAAGAATCTGGGCAAGGAGGCGGGCGATCAGGTCAAGGGGCTCGATTTCCTGGCGTTTCCGGATTTAGAGGAGGAGGTTCGCAAGGACGTCAAGTGGCTGGCAGAGCAGAAAACGATCCCGCAGCAGGTCACGGTCAGCGGGTGGGTTTATGAGGTCGAGACGGGCAGGGTCAGGAGGGTGGAGTAGGCGAGGGCACAGGCGGAGAGGCTATTTTAGGCAGCGGCAGGCCGATAGATAGAGCGCATTGATGTAGGAGTTGCGTTTGCTCGAAGGTTGACGAAGGTGGTTCCTGTCGATCCCGAGGCGTGATCTTCACACGAGATTGGAAGGGTAGAGATTGCATGAACAGCAAACGGGCAAATAAAAGACTGGGGCGCGGTCACCAGCGTGCGGGCTGCAGAGACGATTGCTCGCACGCGGCTTGGATCATCCTTGCCGCAGCCTCCGGACGCCGCTTCTGCAGGGACGGGATTGGCGTGCTTGCCCAGCTAGCCCTTCCGCTCCGCTCGCTGTGCTGGCTAGCCTCAAAAGGTCCTCCACCGGACGCGTCCAACACCACCCCCATAGCGGTCTCAGGAGTCCGCCCGCCCTCGCACACTCCTCAAACGGGACACGCCAGTCTCTCGCTCACGTCACGCGCCTGCTTTCGTCCGTCTCTACCTGAAACAATCAGCACCGCTGCCCGACTTGCTCACCGCCCGCGCCCACCGACCCTGTGTGTCCTCTTCGGCACCCCAACCCGCTGCACCTCACGCCGCTGCACCTCCCAGGCCCGCGGCCCGGCCTCCAAACATCACGCCCACACTCTCTCCCACACACCCATCGCCATGTCGACCGCCGACCAAGCCCGCCCCGTCACCCCGGGCTCGCCCCAACAGCACCGCCGCGTTTCTTCCCTTGATTTCAACCGATCTCCGCAGAGCCGTCGCTCGTCTGCCGCATACTCGCCCGTGCAGGCCCGCCCCCCGCAGGGTCTGCACCCCGCCGCCAGCTACGGCGAGCTCAACGGAGAGGCAGATGACTCATTCAACGCCGGCGAACTGGGCAATCTTGCCGACGAGCTGGCTGACGCCGAGGAGGACGACTACGAAGAGGGCGAGGGCGACGCCTCCATGATGCAGTCGCAGGGTGCCGACCAGAACCACGCCCAGGAGCTGCCCAACGGCCACGCCCGTCACTTTTCCCGCGACGACCCCACGCAAACGCCCAAGACGACCACCACGCTGAGCCCGTCTTCACGAGTCAACCATCGCCGCAACCGCTCCCGCTATGACGGCTCCGACTATGGCAGCGAGAGCGATCTCGAGGCCTCTGACAGCATCTCAGCAAGCCTTGAGGCCAAGATGGCTGCTATTGAACACCTGGCGCGCCGGGGTACCGAGGATAACGGAAGTGCTACCGACGGCGTCTTCATTCGCCTGACGGAGCAGCTGCGGGACCTGGGCAGCCAGGCCGGCGTTGAGAGCGGTGCTACCCGGTATGCATTCAAAACTCGGTCCGCTCACAAGCAATGTGGGAAAGCTAATCCATGTCATAGACTGATCACCGCCCACACCGCTCTGACCACCCACCTTACACACCAGACCCGGCTTCTGACCTCGTTGACGTCGTCGCTTCTTTCTCCTCTCGCCCCGCCGCTCTCCCCTGAAGCCATTGATGCTCTCCTTCCCCTCATCGCCGACGCCATGGCATCCCTTCCCGCGGCTCCTCCCACACCTCTCAACGCCCTTGGAAGCCTGAGTGGCCAGACCCACGACTTCCTTGACACGATCAGCTACCTCTCGGACAGCCTGCACATGGGCCGACAGACGTCCAACCTCGCCCAAAGGCGGTTAAAGGTCGTCAGGGAGGCCATGGGCGAGTGGCGCCGTGAGAACGAGCTCCGTGAGGAGGGAATCAGATGGATTGAGAAGGGTAGCTGGGACAACAAATTGAAGGAGAGAGATGCTGCGAGCGTTTGCAAGGACGTGGTCGGTGGCTTTGAGGAGGCCTGCAAGGGCTGGCGGGAAAGGCTGGTCGCGATGAGCGAAGTCCCCGCGGCTTGAGGGGACTCGTCGTCGGGATAAGCAGGAGAAGGGAAGATGAAGAACAACCAGTGATATCCACAACCAAGAGAGGAAGGACCTGTACCAAAGGCCGTTGGCTTGATACCCAACACCACGACACGAGACTTGATTATTTTCCTTTATTTGTCTGATTTTGATCCGGAGAACACAGCAGTACACAACACCGAATTTGACGAACAAAGGAGCGGGAAGAATGCATAGACTGGTCAGGACTCTCTTGTCTCGGACATTGTAATTCGAGAAGAAAGTTTTGGAGTACATGGGATTTCGGGGGCATCTTGGACGGCGTTGGAACGGTGACGGATTAATTTGGAAGGGGCAGAACGAGAAAATTGACTGCCTGTTGACTGGATTGTTCGCATACATCCGGAGAGAATGACACGTCCTCCACCTCGTACCCTTTGCGCAAACATGGCTCAGCCGCCCGGTTCATTCGAAAAACATGGCCTTGTAGAGAGAAAAGAGAGCGCGCGCACAGGCCTCTGGCACTCTTGCCTGTTTCCTTTTGTGGAGAAATATTTCTTCATTTCATGTAGCGACTAGGGGCTTTACCTACATCCTTACCTTACATTCGTAGACGTATGTATTTCTTTTCATCAGCTTGGGCCATCGGTTCGGGATATGGATGGCCATCTCTTGTTCAAGCCCCCCGGGACGGCCTACTGTGTTGGGTGCTTCGACAGCGCTGAAGAAAGGGTCCTCCCTGGCGAGCATCGACACTAGTGCCGGAGATCCGGCAACTCAGTTCAAAAGCTTGTTCTTTCACAGGAGTGTTTCCATAAATTTAGCCACCGGGAGCGCTGACGTAATGAGCTTCAGGGTCAGGGTCGCCACGTGGCTCGGCAATCAAGATAAGGCATTCCTCGCCGACTACCGGCTGGGCACCGAACTTCGGATACCAGGAGACGGAGAAACCGGCGCAGCGGAAGGGTCTCTCCCTTTACTCGTCTTTACTTGAACAAATACATTGTGTCGGTGTGCGCATCTACACTTCGACAAGTCGTGGAGGACTGCGTGTCTGTTTGAGGTTCGGATTATTTCTTCTTTACTGTTATTCAGTGGAAGCCAAGCACAGCGGTAGGCTGACACAAAAATCTTATCTTGACATCAGGAGCGACACTCTTCATCCGAACCAATCGAAATCCGACCTGCACCTTGATAGGAACGTCTCTCGGCCGATAGAGCTAGGGTCTTGGTAACTCGTCTGATCATCTAGTCGGAGGATGCTCACGATATCTATTCGGAAGCAAGGGCACATTGAAGAAGGCGTCCAAGCTCTCTGAGGTGCAAAAGCACCATAGGATGATCCAGAACGCCTTCAAGCCTTACGATGCTCTGACGAAAGGAAGGGTGTGGTGAGCCGCACTAAGCCGGTTCGGGAAGGAGCCGAGGCATTCTCGGATCTCCGAAATCGCGTTTTCGTCCTCACGCACTTCCCGTGGGTCCACACTCTGCCTTCCCCCCTTCTCTTTCGACTCAGGCCCTTGCCCTGAGCAAAGCTACGCACACGCAAGGCCCAGTGCTCCGACGTGCCCGTGGTGGACCCGCAACGCTCGCTCTCGAAAATTTCCAAGATACGCCCGTAGATTCGGCCGACGTGGCCCTGCTCGTCTCCCCCCTTCCGTTATCCACCATGAGGTGAGTGGGTTTCGCAAATAGTTATAATAGCACCGGGGCTCCTCCGGGATTCCCCCAGTTCTTTGCTTGTTGGCTGGCTCCCACTGCGTGCAATTGTTGGAGAAGCTCCACCGTCCTTTCCTTTCCGTCCTCTGCTTTTTATTTTGAAGCACAAAAGCACTCTCCACCAGAATGTCGACCCCCTACGATCCGCTAGCGCCTAAGTTTGATGCTAGGAAATCCATCAATGAGCGTGGCTCGCAATATGTCAAGTATGTCATAGAGAACCAAGACTACAAGGTACGTCTTTTTTCCCTTTCCAATGACTCGCGCTCCTTCTCGTTATCTTGATCCTCTTCTTCCTTTCCCTTTTCCCTCGAACATGGAACTCTCTGGAGTTTCCAGCTAATGTCTCGCAGCGTTTCGACGCGACGGCGATCCGGCAATGCGAACTTCTGGAGGCGTACTCGCGGGAACCCAAAGCGGCGGACCGAACGCAGCCGCTGGCGACGTCTGCGTGGAAGGTGTTTGTGCCGGAGGAGCTGACGAACGCGGGCGGGGCGCTGCACGGCGGCGCGGTGGCGACGCTGTTCGACATGCTGACGTCCTTCACCATCTCGTGCGCGCAGAACGTGGACGGCACGGGCTGGGAGGTCAACAACGTCAGCCGCACGCTCAACTGCTCGTACCTCAAGCCCATCTTGCAGGGCGAGTACATGCGCGTCGAGTGCGAGGTCACGGCGCTGGGCAAGCGGAACGGGCTGTGTCGCGGCGTCATGCGCAAGTGGAACAAGGAGCGCGAGGATGGCGCTGGGGGTGATGTGTGCTACACGTGCGAGCATGGAAAGGTGAACACTGGTATCGGGGCTTCGAAGCTCTGAGCGGGCGATTGTTGACTTGCTGCGGTTCTTTTTCATTTGTTTATGGTTCAGTTTGTTGGATACCCGGAGATAAGACGGATAATTAAGACGCTTTTACGTTGGAACTTCTGGCTTGTTACGCACCTTCGGTATACTGTTCTCCATGCTAACTGCTCCGTGTGAGATTAGCGTGTGTGAGCTATGGCTTAACTAGAGCGTGGAGTACCTAAATCATTGTACGTGTACGGGTGCTTCCATATTCTTATCGATAAGGGATCGGTGACGAGCGGGCGGCGTCGCGGGCGCCTGGAGCCTCCGCCGCAAGCTGCCCATGTCATTCCCGCCGCAGCTGCTGCCTCTCCACCAACCCACCTCTTCCCGCCGCTCAAACCCCACATACAATGGCGCCGCAAAACGTCGAGGACGCTCAGCTCTTCGTAGAGGCGAAAGCCCAGGGCAGGGTTATCGTCAAGGGTACGCCCGCCTGCGCACCACCTCCGACCTCCACTGACGGAGCTCCTTGTAGATCCGCCCAAGTTCGATTTCGAATCCTACATCGCCAACTACCAAGGTACGAGCGTGCGGACCGCCTCACGAGCGCGCCCCATGTGCTGATACAGCTCCCTCTCCCGCAGGCAGGACCCGTCTGGAACGCTTGCACTTGATTGGCACCACCTCCACCTACCTCTGCGTCGACGCTCTGCACGCCGCCGTCGCCGAAGCCAAGCAAGGCAAGGATGTGAACTTCTACACACTCGCCACCGATAAGCTCCACCAGGTCGATCCTAACGACCCGCTCGGTGTCCCGGATGTGCAATGGTGCGAGCGCAAGGCGAAGGAGGTGAAGTCGGAACTGGAGAGCTTGGAGCAACAGCTCAAGCAGTACAAGAACAACCTGATAAAGGAGAGCATAAGGGTTCGTCATCATCCATCATGTCTGAACCGTGCAGCGTCTGACATGTTGGGCAGATGGGTCACGACGATCTGGGCCAGTTCTACACGAGCATCGGTGACCATGCATCCGCGATGAAGTCATACGCCCGCGAGCGCGACTACTGCAACACCCAGGGAAACGTTGCCGACATGTCGCTGAAACTGATCTATTCCGGTATCCTTCAACGCAGCTGGACCACCGTCAACTCGAACGTCTCCAAGATCCAGCCCATGACCTTGAAGCCCGAGGACAAGACCAAGCTGGATTCCATTTGCAACGCTGTTCTGGGCCTCAGTCACCTGGCAAACGGCAACTACAGGGAAGGAGCCAGGCAGTTTCTCTTAGTCAGCCCGGGATTCGTGACAATAGATCCGCAAGCAAACATCACATGGCAGAAGCAGGTACTGACCGGTAACGACATTGCAGTGTACGGCGGTCTCTGTGCTCTGGCCTCCATGGACCGCTCCGAACTGCAGCGTTTTGTGCTTGACAACAATGACTTCCGCCAGTTCCTCGAGCTCGAGCCGCATATCCGCCGTGCCATCTCGTTGTTCTGTGGCAGCAAGTACACGCAGTGCTTGGAAATCCTGGAGGCATACCGCACTGATTACCTCTTGGACGTCTACCTCAACCCCCACATCAAGGAGCTCTATGGCAGGGTTCGCAGCAAGAGTATAGTCCAGTACTTCATCCCCTTCAGCTGCGTCACGCTCGAGCAGATGGCCACGGCATTTGCCCCTGTCGGCGACGTCTCGATCGAAGACGAGCTGACCGAGATGATTCAACGGGGCGCGCTGGACGCCCGCATCGATCTGGTAGATAAGGTAGATTCCCTCTTACCCATCCCTTCCCCTGTCCTCAGCATAGTGGTTAACCCGGCATCGTAGCTCCTCATCTCTCCTCCAACCAACCCTCGCACGCAGGTTCACGCCAATGCTATGAAGATGGCCCAGGACTTCGAGCATTCGCTCCGCGTCCATCTCGTACGCCTAAATATGATGAATGAGGGCCTCGTCGTCAAAGCTCCCAAGGGCCACCACCAGCAGAACCAGAGCCAGACACTGGAATCGGGCTTTGACCCCGTGCAGTCCACCGGCAAGGGCTGGGCGAGCTGAAACTGGGTTGAGGCTCGAAAGCCGAATGAAGGCTCACGAATTACTTTACTTGGATTTACTTAGTACCTAAAGGCGTTCTGTGGCGACGAAAAAGAAGTACAGCGTGCAATGACTGGAATGCGGCAGAAGACAGGAGCAGCTGGCCATGCGGGATGGTGGTGGCTACGGGGACCGCCGCGTGCGAGGCTCTAGAATCATGCTATTTTGCTCTTCTATGAAGAAGGAGGTGGTCTAGAAGAGCACTTTTTGGTCACTTGCACCTTGCTAGCGTCTAATGGCTCGACGGCAATGCCGAAGAGAACGCTACGGTGGCGGTACACTCCGCGACGACGGCAGAGATCTTGGTAGAATATCAATGAAAAGATTCACTACAACAATTATGCTATTTTCTCTTCTCTATTCACCTCTTTCTAACGTGTTCATCTGTGCTCAAAACGACATCGAAGCCCACCGAGTGGAAGAATGACGAGCGAAGCGCTACACCGCGGCCCTATTTTTTTTTTTTCGTTATCGCTGTCTGTTTACAGGCACTTGAAATAAGATTAAAAGCCTGGTTACCGACCGAGTGGAACACACCTAGACTGAGCCGCCACCCGGCCGACTTCCTTTCCGTGCCGCCACTGGCGTCCCCGGAAGCTCATCACCCACCCCCTCCCTTCCCCCTTTCTTTCTCCTGTGGGGTGAGGATGGACAGAGCACACGGGAAGTCCTTGAGTTACTATTCTCCTTCTCCACGCCCGGCCCCCCTAAACCATCAAGCCCACGCGGGAATTTTTTTTCTTTTCCTCCCGCTCGCTTGCGGCTTTTGCGGGCTAGTACGGGTGGAGGGCGGCGCACTACTACCACGCGCTATCGACCGTTGCAACATAGGCAAGTTTTCCTGGTAGCGGGCAAATAACGTGAAATAAGCAATAACAACGTAGCGTGGGCACTACGCACATGCCACCAACCTCCTCCCCTTCCTTTCCTTTCTTCTGCCCTGCTCTGTCGATGGCTATTTCGCGTGTTTTTGTTCTATTCCCGGGAGGACGAATATCCGGGCAGCGGGCTCTATTGATATTGATATTGTTCAATTTTGACGTGTGATGGGTTTGGTTGTGGTTTGGAGTCGCGGGGGTAATGCATGCTCCTATTGTTGGTGAGAGACTTGAATGTATCATTTCACTTCAGCATCCGAGACGCGACGGTAGCCAAGCGAAGGTCTTGAGTTTTTTATTATTTCCGATTCCGGGAGAATATGTAATACGACGTATACATTTAACAATTGCCTTATCGATACTCGACAGAACATGGTTGCTTTTCTCGAATTAGTAGCTCTCTTGCTCTCTCTCTTCCCGCTCTGACGTTTGGAATCCGACCGGAAGAGCATCACCTACTACCACTGCGACCACAACACTGCAGATAGCCCACCACAACTTTCCAATCTTTCTTTGCGAAGCAAGTAAGGGAATAACAATCACTTCGAGAAGAGATTGATTAACTAAGACAGAAATAAAGAAAATAAGAGGGTTGGTATAGGGTATATAGCGCTCAAAGCCAATCAAAACCGTAGGGTATAAGCATCGCATAATTAGATAGACAAGGAAATGGGCCGAAGAGGCTTTTGTGTGCTTGCTTGTGCATATTCGTTGTGCCATTCAAGTCGCCCACAAGTTGCCAGCCAACTGTTGATACATGTTGGCGACATCTCTCTCGCACACCCTTCCATTATCGCCAAGGTTGACGCTTTCGGGCAGACCCATCACACGTCGTGCCTTGGAGTAATCGCTGCTGGCAGTGCCGGGGCGACTGCTGCTGACGTCCGCCGGATAGGAGGAGTAGATGCTGGAGGAGTAGACGCTAGAGCTACGACGCACAGGCGGGAACTCGACATAGCGGCTGGTAGTGCTGCGGCGGATGATGCTGTCTTGGCGGCGAAGGACATGTTCCCGGGTAGCTTCGATGTCCAGCTCAGCCATCAGCTGCTCGGTGCGAGCAAGCGCATCGTCGGTGGCAACGTCTTCGTTGCAAGGAGAAGGTGAGTGCGGCCTGGAGGTCACTGAGGTGGCGGTCGAGCTGGATTCCGCGGGTGACCAGGCGGCGCTGTTGGGTCCGCTGGATTGCGCGGACCCGCTGCTGGCGCTGCGGCGCATAAGCTCAGAGCTCACTGTGGTTGACGCCGAGTCGGAGCTGGTGTGGCGCGTATGGAAGTAACTGTTGCGTTTGGAGGAGGAGAGACCGGCGGAAGAGGGACCTCTCGGTGAAGCGCTGAGAGAGGGAGTGCCACTCCTGTCGAAGTCAACCAAGTCATCAACAGACTCGACAGGAGGGGTTCGTCTTTCATCGTCCTCGACGATCGGCTCAGTGACAGGAGAGAAAGCGCCCAAGGGGGAAGCAAATGATGTCTTGACAGTCAGCTTGGTGGGAAGAGATGTGCGGCGTAGAGAGCTGGACTTCGATGGCACCGCGTTGATTGGAGAGGAAGGAGTGGAACCCGTGTGGTCGGGTTGGTCGATGATGGTCTCGTTAAGTCCGTTACCATATCCAGGCACCTGGATTTCACACCAGGGCTGGGGTTGAATACGGATACTGTTCCTCCGAGAGGCAAAAGGCGACAGGGACCGACCGATCGAGTTCCTCCACGAACTTGTTCTGCTGAGTGGCGGGACGCTTACGCTGTTACGTCTTGATGAACATCGCACAGATGACGAGGTGCTGGGGATTCGAAGCGGTGCTGGCATATCGCCACCCTGTGACACGGACGATCGCCGACACACTTTCGGGGAGTCCTGGGAGTTGGTATGCGTTATGTAGTCAGATGCCTCGCAATCCGGTCGAATAGAGTACGACAGTTCGTTGGCGGATGTAGCCGGCAGTGATGCTGCGGCACCTTGGGCCGTACGGGCATCTGTCTCGGCCGATGCGTAACCCGAGTCGGGTGCCGAGACGGAGTCCTCGGGTTGCTTGTTCCTCCACGGCGGTGTTCCCGCTGTCAGACAGCACAGCGGGTAATGTGCTCCCTCGGTGTCACGAACTTCGCGTGGCGCGCGCGTGACAGACACCAGCATCTGTAGGGTTGCGTAGATCAAAATCCAGCGCACCTTGCGTGCGTCAGAGATCGAGACCTTCTCTTTCTGCTTATCGAGCGAGTCCCGCTCGAAAATCTTGTAGACTCTAACCAGCGGGGCGTTCGCAATTGTCGTCTTTCTGGAATTGGTGGCGTTACTGAGGGCAGCAAGCTGCATGAGCTGCTTGTCGGTCTTGCTTTGCTTATTGCCCAGTGTCAAAGCAACCAAATTCCGCTGCGACAGGACGCGACCGCTGGGTTTGGGAGTGCTGGGAAGGAGTGGAAGTGGATGTGGCAAAGGTATGTATTTGTGCCTCTTGTCGAAAGCCTGCACGTTTTGCAGGACGCAGATTCCCCCATCGGCAGGCTTCTGTGCCTGGATTGACTCGGATGAATCTGTGTCGACGAGGTAGTCGTATAGCGCCTTGAAGTCGTAGTACATCGAACGGCAGAGGTCCCTGGAGAAACCGGCGCCTGTGGGTGGAGGCCAATAACCAAACTTGTCGGCATAGAAAGAGTTCAAGAACGAGCGGAATCGCTCCAGGTGGGCGCGTGGTCCGGGCGGCAGGCCAAGATTGGATGGAGACAGTTCTACCTCCAAGAAGGTGCTGACAGCTTTTGAAACTCGAGTCAAGTGCAGGTCCATCTCGAGGAATGCTCGAGTGATGAGGGCCTTTGTGACTCTGGGAATGGGCTGGAAAGAGTCAGTTTCTAACAAGCTCCTTGAAGCGGTGGCATCGGCCAACTTACCTCGTGTTCGCTACTGAGGAACAGTGTCTCGTTCATGCCGACGCAGTGTGCATACGAGTCGACCCACAGGTCCTTGATCTCATAATGCTCGGAGTAGTAGAGCATTGCCAGAGCGTTGTCAGGACGATGTGTGAAGTTGAGATAGCCAACCTCCTCGGCGTACTCCATGAAAGCAGCTTGGTTTTCCATGGGCTGCGCGGAGCGGAAGAGGTGAAGGCGTTCTTGCAGGTCAACGAAAGCGCCGCCCAGATGGGTTCCAACCAAGGGCTTCTTGAAGAGGAAGGCAAAGAAGTTGCGGGTGGTAAGGTGCCACTGGAAAGCTTCTTCACGCATGAATCCCTCTGGGGCTGGTATATAGAGCTCGTACATCTGCTCTGGAGCTTTTTTCAGAGAAGTTAACTGACTCGCGGGCACCTGAGATCGGGAGACGGTGTGGGCGAAGCACAGAGTGAAGAGGTTGCCGCACGTAGCGTGCTTGAGAGCCTCCATTGGGACACAAAAGGATGGGCCACGGCGGGAGTAGCCGCGTTCATACAGATGGACGAAGCAGTCGCCATCTGCGAGCCAGAGCTCTTGGTCCTGTTTGCGGGTCAGTGGTTGCGTTGAGGTGGATTGATGGTGGACAAGTTACTCTTCGGAGACCATCCCACTGGACAGAGCGGCGTCCGCTGCCGTCCCAGCGCTTGACACCTTGGGGCCTGTTGGAAGTCAAGGCAGCGACAGCGACGATTGATGACTGCCTTAGCTTCATCTTTTCTGGCTCCTGGTTCCTGTCATAGGAACGGAGAGGAGAAGTAGGAAAAGCGGCAACTGCATGAGTAAAGTTTAGGGATTGAGGCTGCTTACGGCCGCGGACCGCAGAGGGGGTGCTTTGTATGTTGGCAGGCCGGGCAGCTGACATCGGAAGGGCTGCAGGCGGCGAGGCGTTTTGCGGATCCAGAGCGGCGGATTCAGCCCAGGTTTTACGTGCCGGTGCCGGGTCGACGTAAGAATGCCGGGATGGTCTGCCAGTAGAGAAGGCGGCCACGCTCAAGGTCCTGCGATCGCCGGTGCGCAGCGACGAGCAGCGGCTGGGTATATGAATGGAGGCGGGGCGGGCTGACATGGTCGCGGCGGTTGGCACCTGCCTGGACCAGCGAGCCGCGAGCCGTGTGCGATGCGATGCGAGGGCGGACGGGCCGGGGGTTCAGGTAGAAGACCGAATGGATGGATGATGGATGATGCCACGACTGGTGACCCAGCTTGAGCAGACGCGGTGACCCGTCGCGCAGCACAAGCGGGAGCGCCGCAGTACTTACAGCTGCGGGCTGGGACCAGCGGCGACATCGCGCACGCTTCAGGCCATGGCGCCAGCGGCATGTGCCCCAGCAGGGCATGGCGTGGGCCCTGTCGACCGCTTCTGGTGCTCTGGGACCTGGGGAAAGCCGCGGCCGGCTCAGCGGTGGCGCCGCAGTGGCCGAGCTGCGCTGGACAGGCCAGCCCACGCCTGCGGTCAGTGCCCTTGCTAGCGCCTAAGTCGGGGCCTCGGGGCCCGATGCTCTGTAGCCTCATCTCAGCGCCCCTGCAAATCTAGCCAGATCGCCGCGATAAACTCAGCACATCCTCCAGCTCACCTGCAGCGCTCAGGCCCTCCGCAGAGATTGCAAGCTCCAGAGCGCGAGAGCCCCCGCCTCAGCCAGCCCGCGCGCCCGCACGCCCGCACGCCCTCACGCCCTCACGCCCTCACCACCCTCAGCTTTCGTACGAGCCGCCCCCCGACGAGACACATGGGGCCGCGCAAACGACAGCTGCCGCCCGCATCCAGGTGCCAGCTGGCGCAATCCGGCCGGCCAAACGCACGACTTATGCATGCCTGTCACCCGCTCGCTCAGATCCTCATCTCGCCAAGCACAAGCCCGCCGAAAGCGTCCCGGCTTCCCGCTGCGACATTGCGATTACTGCTCGTGCGCCCGTCCTGAAGAGTGTCAAGCCCCAATTGCCTTCGCATTTGGATCGTCGCTGGACGTCACCACCACTCGCGCCCGTCTGCCTGAGTGGCCGATGCTGCTGCGTCATCCCGCAACTGGCACCTCGCCCGGCCTCCCCGCTATCCGAGCCTCCAAGTCATCACCCTCAACACCTCACTCCGTCGTCCACTAAGCTCGCGGCGCCCACCCGCCACCTCTGCCGCTTATTCGCGCCTCGGGTCCCAATCGCCCAAGCACTGTCCGCCGTCCGCCAGTCGCATGACTGCCATGCAGCATGTCGTGTCCGGCTCCACCACCCACCACCCACCAGCTCTCCGCACCAACCGTTGACCCGCATCCATCTGCAAAATGTCCGAACTCACATGCGAGCCGTGTTTCAGCCACTCCCCCAGTCGCTACCACCTGTGAGACTTTATAGCCTGCGTCATCCTCGCGTCTGTCGGCCTCCCCAACCCGATGGCTAATCATCCTGCTAGCTTCGGAGAACATCTCCTGCTATCCAGAAACCTCTAGAGACATATCTCGTTACTCCCCGTCGCCGTCAATTTGGCAAGTATGGTTTCACGTCCTGTTGCTCCTCCTAGCTGCCGTTCCCCGTCTATTTGGGTTGATCCATCCTTGGTGGCATGATCCTGGTACCGGTACCCGGAGTAATCGAGCTAGCATGCATCAGCACCAAGCAGACTTCCTTCCGTTTTGCAAACACACCTCTGCCCGTAGGCAAGCAACCCTGGTGCTTTAGGACTCGCTATCGCCCCACCACTCTAGGCAGCCCGGCACCCGGCACATACTCCCTTGGCAAGTTTTCTCTCCACATCCCTTCCCTGCCATCGACTAAGCCCCCCCCCCCCCTCCGCCCC
>JAFISB010000182.1:0-69045 GCA_022560015.1 Diplodia mutila
GCTTAACGGCTAAGTTCTTAGAAAAATTAAAGATTACTACCCGGCGGTAGTAGTTAAACGACCTACCTAACGAGGTTTAAATACGTACCGCCGTCTACTCCTTTATTTCTCTTACTTTTCTTACTTTTCTTTATGTTTTTAACTATTCCCTCTATATCTAGAGGTAATAAGCTCTTAAGCGCACCGTTTCTTATATAAATTCCGAACCTAAGCACCAAACGCCTACTTAGATAGGTAGATAGAAACGGGCCTAGCCCCGTCTCTAATAGTCTAAGACTCTAGAGGGACGTTAAACTAAATAAATAAATAGTCTAAGACTCTAGAGGGACGTTAAACTAAATAAATAAATAAATAAATCGGACCCGAAGTCTGATATAGTTTACTACTCGATAATTCTATTAGCTAAAGCCGGCGTTACTAGCGTAAGATCGATAACCGTCTCTCTATTTAGATAGGGGCGGTAGAATATATCTTTCTCTATCGTATTTAAGAGAGCGAGGTTATTAGTTTTAATCTAATCGACTAGCGTATTAGCTTCGGCCGAGGGAGAGAAGTCCGAATCCTACTAAGAATAATAAACGTTAAAGTCTCTAGCTATAATCGACTACGTTTTAAGAGGTTAATAGTATAAAACGCGGTCTAATATAAGCCGGGAATCTTGCCCTAGTTAGTCCTTCTAGTTATATAAGTTTAGTAGGCTAAATCTTAACTTTCGCTATACTATACTTAAAACTATTAGGTCTAAGTATTACTAAGGGTTAACCTACCTATTAACCTCTACTCCTCTAAGAAACCGGGAGACGTAGGTTACTACGCGAGGCCTTAAACCGTAAGAGAAGACCGAGAGAATTTAATTAAACGAGACGTAATTAATTAACTAAGGGTTAGAGTTCTCGGCCTCTAAGATATACGGTTCTTAAATAAGAACGAGGTCTATCTTAAGAGTAACCGCTAGATCTAGAAGTATCTCCGTTACCGGGATACTTCTATTTACGTTAACTTAAAAAACTCTTAGCGAACTTATTAGATAAGAATCTAAATAAGCCGCGAGATATTACTCTTAGAGCTCCGTAGTTTTTTAACTTTAACGAAGGTTCTATATAGATATAGCCGCTTAGAAATAGCGGCTTTAGCTTACGCTTTAGTCTCGAAAGCTAGATAGATTAATCTAGCTTATTAGTTAAGCCGTTTAGCCTCTAGAATAAGCTAGTATAGCTAGCTAATTACCTTTAACCTAGTATTAAACTAGGCTAACTCTTCCTTAATAAAGAAGAAGAACTCGGCTTTAGAGAAGTCTCTAAAGTCCCGCGTAGAAATTTCGTAAACGGCGACCTTATACTAGGTCCGATTCTCGTCTATCTCCCGTAGGGGAAGGACTACGTAAAGGACCGCCTTATTTCTAATAAGAAAGTCGGCGAATGCGGTCTCGATAAAGGTAATAACGAGATTATTCTTTAGTAAAAGAGTAACCGACGCTACGACCGAAGACTTTCTTTTAAGCTATTTCGTAAAGGCCTTATTAAAGGCGTTCCGAAGGCCGAAGAAGAAGAAGTCCTTTATCTTAACGTTAAGCTTAAGAATAATCTAGCGGCTAATCTTTTTCGAAGGTTACGGGGCCGTTTTCGTCTCGGTTTTCTTACTAGAAACCGTAGTCTATTAGTCTTTTTCTCTCGTAGCCGTCTTCGCGTAGAAGGAGGCTTTAGAAGGCGGAGGTATAGAAGAAGCTTCGGGCCCGATTCTCGCGCGTAAAAAAAGTAGAGGGGCGTTCTATCTCTTTTTATTTTCGTGCGAAGAATTATTCGAAGGCGTAAACTTACTAAAAGTCTTCGCTATTACTCGTACGGTCTTTATAAGGGTTTCCGCTATTTTTTTAAGTACGTAGACTTACGTAGTAAGAATTAAGGCGGCTCGATTCTTAACTTCTCTCTTATCTATATATTCGCGGACTACGTTAATAAGATCTAAAATAGACTTATTCTTCTTTTAGTCGTCTTCGAGGTGCGCGGCCTATAGAAGATAGTCGATAGCGGTCTTAATAGCCTCGGGCGCGGTTAATAGACTCTTTTTAGGCTCGTATTAGATTCGTTTTCCCTTAAAATAGAAGGAAATTAGCGCGTATCTCGACGAGATAATTCTAAAAACTACCTTCGCGGGTACGTTAGCCTTCTATAAGGTAGAAAAAACTCTCGTAAAGCCTCGCTTTATATCTATAAGAGTAGGCCGGGCGGTAGTAGCCTCGAAATTAACGAAAAACGGGTTTTAAGGCCTATTCTACGCCGGCGTTAGGGTGCGTAGGGGTTCTATCGTAGAATCCTCTATCTATATATCCTTCTACTCTATTTATAAAGTAGGGGGGGATAGCGTAGGGTCTAGAATTTAGGTTTCGAGGCCTTCGGAGTCCGTTCTAGAGGGGTTTTAGTCTATTTTCTAGCTCTTTTCTTAAAAGAAAACGTGTAAGAATAAGAGAGAAGATAAAGAGATAGACTAAAAGTAAATTACCGGCTTTAGTTTCGTCTAAACTAAGCCGTAAATAAAAGAAACCCGGGCGCGAGCGGAGGTTTTTCTTAATTACTTACTTCTAAGAAGTAAACGAAGTATCTAATAGGCCGGGCCTTTTTAAAAAAGAACTAGAGGGGTTTAGAGAGAATTTAGCGTTAAGTATATAACCTCTAGAGGTCTAGGAAGCGCGTAAACTCTATATAGAAGGGTAAAAAGAGGCTTCTACTAGGCTATAAAGTAGATTTATACCGCAACGAGGGGCCCGATTATAATATAAATTTATACGGTACTAGTCCTATATGTTCCTCTACTCTATATACAATTTTTAGCCGAATTCGCTAAGGTTTAGGTAGGTAGATAGACTACGGAAGTCGTACTAGCTAGAGACCTTCTAGAATACTACTTCTTCTACGTATAACGTAGTAGCGCGTACGGCTACGAAGCTAAGAATTAAGATTTTAGCTAAGAGAATCGAGGGCTTTTAAACGATACTAGTCTTAGCGCGATTTTCGAAGGTCGAATTCGGAGGTTCGTATATATTATAACTTATATTACTACTTATAAAGATCGTCTTATAAGGCTAAATATTATTATAGATAATAAAAGCGTATCTAACGTTCGTATAGTAAGTATACGCGTCGGTATCTAATAACTAGCTATTTACTACGCGATTCTCGCGGTTAGTAGTATTTACTACTATAGTTATCGCGTCTAGCTTCGCTTCTTCTTTATCTTTATTCTTAAGCTTCTTCTACTTTACTTTAAATACGTCGATAAGTTTCTACTTAGAATTAAAGCCTTTAGATACTTTCTCTAGATATAGATAATAGTAATCGGTAAATATATACGCGCCTTTATAATAATAGTATTTAACGCTACCGTCGCCGTTATTCTTACTTCTACTCTTATTCGCGGGTTTATTACCTTTATTTATATTCGCTATAACGTTATTTTTATTATAAGTCGTCGTACTTTTAGTCTTCTAGTTATCTATAAGGTCTTAAATAATATTATTAAAGGTAATTATCTCTTTAACGTATAGATAATAGTAAACGTTATCGACCTAGTACTTATACTACTTACTAACGTTAATAGCGGTAATAAATAGTAGAATCTAGAGTTACTTATTAATATTAATATCTATTTTAACGTAACGCGAGAGCGCTATCGTCTATCTATTAATAAAATTAGTAAGATTACTATCGTTAAATAGTATACTATAAAAAAGATTCGCGAGATAAACTTACTACTAGCTAAATTCTTTATCGCTATAGCGCTTATAGAGAAACTTATACTAGATAGCTACTATACTTAGAAGCTACTCGCGTAGAAGCGGCGATATAAATAGCTTAATAAGTCTACGCGTATTAGCGTTTTTACTTATCTAGTTATTATACTTCTCTATCGCGTTCTTATAAAACTTCTTATTCGTTATATTACTCTTCTTATTTTTAAACTATATAATATTTAGTAGCGTTAGTTATAGAACGTTATTTTTAATAAAGCGACTAAGCCGTACGACCTAAAACTCGCGTAAAATTATACGCTACTACTACTAGAAGTTCTAAATAGTCTTTAGCTTAAATATATAGATCTTTTAGTATTATTTATCGTTCTTCGTTATAGTAGATAAACGGCCTAGAGTAACGATTATTTAGAAGAAAGAGAGAGAGAATATCGATTTAAACGTCGATTAAACGTAGATTAGACGATATCTAGTATTAGTTACGAGCTATAGTAACTAGTTAGAGGTTATTATTAGTACTATAAACGATTATAGCGGTTAAGCTATCGTTATTAGCTACTATTATTATCGTCGTTTACTTAATAAGCTATAAAACGACTTCGGCGAAGCGCTATATACGTAATAAGATAATCTAAACGTCTTTTAAAGGCCTCGTAGATTAATAGCGGGCCGGGCTTATAACCTAATAAACGCGAAGGATAATCGATTAGAGAGTAGGGTGGGTAGTAGTAATAACCACCCGCCTATAAACTACGCTAAGCCTAATCGAGCATGAAGCAAACAACCCAGCCATGGCCTAATCGCTAAGGCACCGCCTGGCGGTGTCGATTAGATTTCGTTCTTCTGTGCTCCGTGGAGGACGCTGAAGTTTTTCATATGGGCATGGGCAGTGAAAACGAATACGCGGTTGTAAATACAATTTTCAAAACTGTACAGATATATTCAATATAGGGATTCAACTACTCACGTAAATAGGGTGCAATGCTGTTACTCTACTACAAACCACCCTGGTATCCGGTTGCCTATCTGCGGAATCATCAGTCCTCAAACGACCAGGTTCCGTCTATCCGTAGGGCTTGCTAATCACAATTCCCACGAGTCAAGGACTACGTGAACATCCAGCAGGTTGTCATCCACTGATAAGTGGCTCAATTGGTCAGGTCGACGCAGGGCGAGGATGCATTAACCCTTCCTTTGGCATAAAGATGGAAGAACATCGAGAACGCATCACATATCTTTTCCGTTGCCTTCTTACCTTTTAAATACTTACCCTCGGAATTCCCCGTGATCGTCGAGGAAGCCAAGGCGTCGCTGCGACGTTGTGAAGTCTCACTTTTACGTCTTTCCCACACACATGGGCGCAACTCCCATTCAAGCAACCGGCAACCAGACCAGCCTGAATGTAAGCAGTCCTCCATCTTCAGACGGCAGTCTCCCCTTGCATTGCCTTCATATACGCAACTTTCGAAGCCTTTTCCATCAGCAACCCAAAGATGCCTTAGAACTCAGGTTCCAAGGCGACCGAGGTGTTCGACTGGCCGCATGGCCCAATGGCAAGGCGCTTGACTACGAATCAAGAGATTCCAGGTTCGACCCCTTGTGTGGTCATCCTCTTTTGCTCGCGGTCGATACGTTGTCGGCGTGAGTCGTGGTGGAGGCGTGGGGAAGGAGGGAAAAAAAGGAAAATTTTTTGTCGTGTCAACGGTTTTCGGCGGGTCGTCGGCCAGTTTTCGATTGGAAGAGGCAGGGGATTGGTTCGATGGTGGCTGGACCGGAGATGACTCGGCAGGGCTTGCGGATCGACGAGGGGGGGTGGGGGGGAGGGAGGCAGGCAAAGGAAGAGGGAGAGAAGGGAGCGGAACCGTTCGGTTTATTGATTTTCGGGCAGCGAAGAACGGAAGTAGTAGAGAAATCTGGGAACAACGCAAAGAAAATAGCATGCGGCTTAATAGGGGGAGGGAGAAGCGCCGACGAGCGGGTCCTACCGGTCTCTTTTTTATGTCGGGTAACGGTCCGAAGATAGCGCAAGAGGAGGGGAACGATGTGATGTGCCGCGTGGGTGCCATATGTAGCATGGAGGATCGCGATCTTCGCGTACTTACTACAAGTGCCAAGCGCGGGAACGAGATGAGCGATTAAGGGCGGGGGAATCTGGAGCAGTCTCTGGGTCAGAAAGAGAAAGCACTCGAGACCAGCCACAGGAATCCTCCCGGTTCTGAAGGCCGGCAGTTGTGTGCTTCCGCAAGAATTGGGGACATGGGCCCTGTAAAAGCAACAACCAATGGTGCCCAACCGCCAGGCCAACAAGCGCGGCAGCCGCGCCGAAGCTGTCAGCAGAAGAAAAGGAGGATCGCCACCGTTTGAAAGTCCGTGTCGCGTCGTCATTGGCATAGCAGAGTCCGCGGAGGCGTTCTCACCTGATCAACGGCTTGAATATATGTTCGTTTGACGGGTCCGGCGGATCCCAGGATTCATAAGATGATTGTCAGGATGGGTAAGATCCCATTGGCGCTGATCTGGTGCATAACGTTATGGCGATTGTGGCTCCAATCCGCGCACTCTCCGCATCCTCAGATCTTGTCGAAATCCGTAAATCCGGTGTTCTGGCCTCTTTCGCGGCAACGGCGCAGATCCCGGTACGGCGCCGTACCCAGCCGCTCCACTACACCTCCCAAGACGAACCTAGAGCCATCAGATCGTGTGGAGGTGCACCCAAGAAGGTCTTTGGCGAAGACTCATTCATGCCCCGAGTCAACGTCCAACCAACTGTCCCCAATCGCAACTCTACCGCCCCATCAACACGTCCACCGCAACTCCATACGCCTCGTCCCTAGCCTTTTCCTGCACGCTACCCGGCTCCGCGCGCTTATCCCATCCGTGATTGCACCCCTCGAACCTCTTCCTAACCACTCTCGTCTCCCTCGCCTCCTCGATCTTCGCCGCCAGCTTCTCCGCCTCCGGCGCCAGCCCGTCGCACGCACCGGTCAGCACCGCGACCGTTGTGCCCGCAAAGTTACCAGGCTCGGCATAGCTGGGACTGATGCGTGGGTCACTCGGCTGCACACCGGGCGGGATATAACACTCGTCGAAGAACCTCGCCACCTTGGCCGGAATGGGTTTGCCGGTGGCATCCGGCGCCTGCTTCTCGCCGGGCTCGATGGTCAGGTCCGTGGGCGGGTAGAAGGCGACGCAGGCGCCGAAGGTGCCGGGAGGGAAACTGGCGGGCAGCGCGCCGGCGCATACAAGGGCGAGGTTGGCGCCCGCGCTGAAGCCGGAGAGGGACAGGCGGGCGGCATCGTAGAGGGCCGGGTTGGCGAGCACGTACTTGACGGCGTCCTCGGCGTCGTGGACGGCGGCGGGGAAGGGGTGCTCGGGCGCGAGGCGGTATTGGATGTCGAGCACCGTATACGGCGTCTTCGCGGCGATCAGCGTGCAGAAGAAGTCGTCGGTGCCGTGCTGCGGCAGGACGAAGCCGGAGCCGTGGAAGTTGACGAGGACGGCAGTCGGGGTGGAGGGGTTGCTGGCGTGGCTGGAGGAGCGATAGATGTGCGCTTTGATGGTGCGGCGTGCGTCGCGCGAGGGGATGTGCAGCACGCTGACGCTGGGAGAAATGGCGGGCACACCGAGCCGCAGCCGCAGGATAAAGCGGAGGAGCATGACGGTCGCTTTCAGCCGGAGGTAGGTGATGAGGCGCCACATGTTGGGTGTTGTCTAGCCACCACGCGTCAATGGCTCCCGATGCGCAGCGCACAGATGGGGTGGTGATGCTGTGTGTGGTGATGGCGTAACGTGAGGGGCGAAGAATCGTCGGGTCGGCTGCTTCGGCTACCCATCAAACGCCGCTTCTGCCGGGCCTGCCCGGAGTTCGTCGGGCAGGCCCGATGCGCGGCTCCGGAAAGTATCGCCAGCGGATGCGGTTTAACCCAGTGCATGAGTGACCGTCTCCTTACTGCAGCGAAACTAGCTTTCCATCCAATGATTAATGTAGCACACAGGTTCTTGACACCATCCCATGCGATGCCAGTCACGCCAAGGGCAACCAAATCAACCAGACCAGACAGGGCTTGGGAGCTCCGGAACATCTGGACAGGGGCTATAACTCACCCGACCATTTCAAGCACATGGCCTGAAGAGGGCTGAGGTTGCATGAGAAATGATCAGCATATGTGAGAATAGCATAGCAAATGGAAGCCGAGGGTGAGCCAAATCGTGACTTTGCCTTAATCGCCGACGAGTGAGCTGACTGATCCATGTCCTCGGGGGTCGAGTATAGCGGCAAGTGCAAGAATCAGAGAAGTCTTACTACTAGCAAGGCCGTGGGCACCAGAGCATACTGGCAATGAGAAAGGTAGATGTGATAGAAGAGCATAGCCGAGCCAGTTAAGGCTCTTTCCGCCTCCGCGTCGCTTTTGGCGAGCTTTGCATGCTTCCAGGCTCCCCACATCACCAAGCCCCCTCTCTTTATTGACCCGCCTTGCAGGGAAGGTGTGCAACAACGTGATTAGCTCCCGCCACTTGATCACCTTTGATCACCAATGGCCTGTTATCTTGCCCTTTGCATGTTACATGAGGCTCATGAGTTCTATGAACGGAAACAGGCCCAAGGTATGAATGGTGGGCAATTTCATGGAAGGGTGGCCCATTGAGGCGTCTATTCGCTAGAGGTGTGCCACAATGCAGTCAGATGAGCTGAGAAAATGGCTCTTGGCGACAGCCTTCCGTGCCTAGCAAGGCAACATTTGGTAGTAATCGACGATGACAATTCCTTGCCGTATCAGTCACCATTCTTGGAAAGGTTCTGGCGAAGCGCTGCCACGCGTACGGCGGATACTGACGTTGCAGATTGGTCGCCAAGCCGCTCAATGTGCTGACTTATGCGTAATCTGGGGTGTTGCCAGCGCCAGGATCAGGAGCATCCGAGTCCTGCATGGCGACTATTTCGGTAGAAGTGGCTTGGGAATAGTGGCCTGATGCACCCGGTCTTCTGGACTTGTGGCGGCTTGGGCAGGAAATTACAGTTACTCCATTTCTTTCACGCCTGGTAGGACAACAGAAAACGGCTTGAGCGACATCCTGCTATCCGGAAACTGAGTGATGGGTGCCTCCAGAGTCATCAGCTCGTATTTTTCCAGCCATTATGTTTGAAGCGGGGTCGGCACTTGTCGGAGGGCAAGGGTTACGCGTTTCTACACCGTCTATAGACTCGCGAGGCAACGGGTCTCCAGGGCTCAGATCCGTTCTCGTAGGTTGGCCCGGCTGTCCGTACCCGATCATTCAGTCGGAAGCTATGTGAGTGTCCCAACTCAACAATATCACCGACGGGCCCACGCGGACTACCTTACCTTTCCCAGCTGACCGGCTCAACGCCCCAAACTTGGGGACAAAAAGCTCAACGGTGTTGCGCTAGTAGCGTCACCGGCATGTGTAAGGCACTGAATATAGTTAGGGGCTCGTACAAAGGATGCAGGCTTCCTGACATCTGACACCAACTTAGATTAGCGGGGAACCGGGCCCGGCGACTATGGCTGCATCCCAAATATCTTCCTGGTTGATACAGTAAAGATGCTGCGCAATTCGAATGCCAATTACGCCCAGGGTCGGAAAAGTTCCATACGCGGAGGCTGAGGGAGCGAAAGGATGTGATTTCGCCACAGGAGAGCGAGATGTGCCCGCCGGCTCTGGTCTCTCTTTTTGCGCGCAGCCGAGCTTTGGGAGTATGGGGGATGGACCGGTAAAGTCGGATACTAGACAGCAGTACCGGTGAGCAAAGTGCATTCATGCGGTCTATTGGCGAATTTGGCGGCTTGGAATGCATGCAAGGAACAGAAGAGGAAGTGTGGCATACAGAAAAATAGTGTGGGGAGCTCAGCCCAATGGCCGGAGGGTGAGCTTGTTGTGCAGGGTCAGCCCAGAAGAGATTCCGGCCGTGTAATGCGCAGCGCCAATGGGATGCTGCGCGACGCAGTTACGGATGCGCCTTGATACTCTGCTGTGCGGCACTAGGGCTTGCAGTAGATATAGCGCGCGGGTGTCAGAGCAGAACCAATGAGCACGGCACACATGGAGCCTGGGTTGGATTAGGCGTTGGCCTCGTACCATGGCTGCTTTGGTGCTTCATTTAAAAGTGGTAAGGGCGCTGAAGGGAGTCGGAAATGGACTTGACTCAGGAAATTGACCCCTTGAACTCACCGACATCCTGTGGCCTTGATTCTAGGGCGGCTTGGCGCGTGGCAAGCAGGTTCCCTTCTCACAAGTGAATGAACGGATAAGGAGATCCAGGCGATACGCGGTGCGGGAAGCACTGAGAGGGCACTGCCGCAGATATCGTGACGAGTAATTGAAGCATGTCTCTGGTGAAGCCGTATCCGGAGGGCAATCCGGCGCTTAGATTGGCCGTCAAACTTTGGGTGAGGTGGGAGAGCAGCTAGAGCGCGCTAGGGCGGCTGCTTGCCATGGCGGCGAGGCTTTTCTTCGCAGTCTGCGCAGCTTTGTTCCTTTTCGACCGCGCTTCCCAGCGAGGCAAATAGTGTGTCTTGGAGCCGATTAAACTCGCGGGAGCATGCTGGACGATCTGGTCTGGACAACAGGCTGACGCGGTGGTCCAAAGCGTCTGAAGCTTGGACAGAAGCCGGCAGATAGGGTACGGCTCCTGTAGGGGAGCATGGAGCGCGAAGACCTGAAACCCAAGTTTGGGATGCTGAGTCGCATGCCGAAGTGACCTTTCCCTGCGCTCCCGACGACCCGGCTTGCGCAGCATTGAGCAGGTGTTCAACGCGGAGGGAAGTCGGGACAACAAGGGCGGTGTAGCGGAGCGGAAGCTATGGACGTTGGACAGCGGACACTTGCGAGACCTGCCTCATCCGGCGCCGATGGGGGCGGAAGGGGCGCGGGAGTTTGGTGGCGTGAGCAGGCTGTCGGGTGTGGGGGACAAGAACATCTCGTATCTGACGGGGCTGGCGCGGACGGGAATCGGCGGGCGTTTGGCAGGCCAAGAAAGTGATAGATCTGAGCGGAATGTTGCGTTTGCGTGCGTATCTCAGCGGGAACGGACGCGCGGGTGACGGCTTGGGCGGGCGGGCGGCAGGCGTGGTGGTGCTGAGTCGCCGGGCAGGAGTGGCGCGCGGAAGCGGGGGCGCCGACGTTCAGCCAGCACGTCAACGGATGGTGTGGATGGGTGATGATGCGCCCAAACCACCGCGTTTCATCGCCATCCCAACCCAAGAGGCTCGCACCTCTTTTTCCGAGCTCTGGCCCCTGTGCCATCCTACTCAGTGTCGCCTGTGCTGCGGCGACGCGCCGGCGCTGGCACCGCTACGGGCAGCCAGCAAGCGACACCACAGCGGCCAGCGCTGCGCAGCCGCCACGCCGCGCTCATGTCCCTGCATCCCGGAACCTCGACCTCGCGCACTGATGAGCCGCTCCCGCATCCCCGGTGGCCTGTCCGCCGTGCTCCACCAGCACTCGCTCCATCTTCTTGCAGCTAGCCACGTCGCCCCGAATCACCGCCAAACGCCGAGTCCTGACGTCATCCGGAGAGAGCAGACGCTGCGCTGATTTCGCCTCCGGTCCAAGCCGCTGGGATGGGACCGTCGCGTTTCACGCTGCATGTCGACCCAGGCATGTGTGCGTCGTCAAGGCTTGAGAGTACGTGCGTCTGCGAAGGAAGAGGAGAAGCCTGCGCGGCTACGCCGGACAACGGTGATTGACGGAGTCGCGGCGGGATGAGGGCCAGTTTTACCTCGTCTCTCCTGATAGACACGTGAATTGCCACCCCAGAAAGAGGCCAAGGCGATTTGGCTGTCGAGAAAGCTGCCAGGGACCCTCTCCCGCTCCGAGCTTCCACCCCGCCGGGTTTCCTGACAGCGCGCGCTCCCCGTACTTGACGAAGCCCCTGAGCAGAACTTGGCGTATGGGGCCCGGTCAGAATGATGTGCAGACCCGTCCGGTCCGCCCGCCCCGTCGATGAAGCCGGCGCTTCCGCGCGGTAAATAATGCTGCCCAAGCCTCATCCGCCCGCCAGGCGACACGGCCCGACGACCTGCCTCCCACTCTCGCCCGCGAACGCGTGTTCTGCAGCCCGCGTGCGTCTTTTATTTTGCTCATTGCTTTTTCCAGCATGCTTTGCGTCTGCAGCGAGGATCCTGCCGCGCTGACGTGCGCCGCCCACGGCCACTCACCGCGCTCGCCAATACGGCCGCCGCAAAGCAAAGCGCAGCACGGCGCCGCCAGGGGCGCCTCAGGACAGGCGATATGGGCGAGGCGGCCAGCAACGGCCGGCGGACGTACCTCCGGTCCGCTCGAGGGCGGGTGGCTCCCGCGGCGATCGCCCAGACGGGCCCTGTCTCTGGCAAAGCCACAGCCAGCGCAACGGTTTCTCGCAAGGCTAGCGGCGGCATCTGCCTTGACTTGGGCACAATCATCACAGCCTGACAGCGTCCGATCGGAGGGCGCCCTGAAGAGAGCATGCGCTGCATCCCACCAGTGTGGTCCGCTCCGCCACCAATACGGGTGTCGCTGGAGGGCTTTTCCTGCACGCGCTGGATCCGCTGGATCGCAGATCGCGTGGCCTGCGCCGCATTCCTTCGCCTGTGGTGCCCCCATGCGGTGGGCCCTGGAAAGGCTCCGCTCCGTGGTACAGCGGGAGGGAGGGCGCGGCGGGAGAGGGGACTCCCGCTCCGCCGCAGGCTCAGCCGCATGGCATCAGCATGGAGCTGGATTGGGGGCGTCGGCGCATGGCGTTTCGTGTCCGTCTCAGCCCAGGGCTAAGCGAAGTTGTGCACGCTGTGCGCTCTGGCAGGCGGATCTCGGCAGTGGGGCTTCCCCGCTGACACGCTGCAGGGAGGCATGGGCCCCGGCGGGCGGGCATGGGGCATGGGGCTGCGGCTGCCGGGCTTTGTCGCCATCCCGGCCCCCCTGCGCGGCGGCAGCGGGCTGTCACCCGAGCATCACACCCACTGGCTGCATGTCAGCCATCGCTGCCGTCGATCGTCGGTCGCGATGGGCTTCGCAGCGCCCGCCCAGCGCTCGCGGCAGCGGCAGCGGCTTCTTCACACGCCGATTCTGCACGCTAGGCGAGCACGATCCGGCGCGCGCGGTGGAGCCCCGCGGCCCCTGGGCAGCTGGGGCGCTTTGGCAGCTGGTGTGCGCGTGGGCGCCGAAAAAGCAACGGCGGGTGGGCTCTTGATGTAAGCGTGCAGCGGTTTGCCTCCGTGCTGCGGCCCGGGCGTGATGGCGGAATCTGCGCCAGCGCTTTTCCCCGAGCGCGCGAATGCAGGCGCAGGCGCAAGTGCCGAGGCCAGGCGGTCAACTGCTGGGCCGGGTGCTGGGTGCTGGGTGCTGGGTGCTGGAGCTGGTGCTGGGGAAAAGAAGGTTCACGCCCCCCGGCCGCACGCAAGGGCGCTGCCCGCCTCAGAAAGCGAGGCAGTGCCCTGGCCCCGGCCGCGAGTCAGGGCCCCAGCGCGGCCGCGGTGGGTAAGTTTGCTGTAGAATAAATCTGCATCCAGCGGCCTACCGCTCAGTGCGCGCAACGGAGCTGGTCGCACGGCGTGGTGTGCTCGCAAAGTGCCTGCCTGCTGCGCATCCCCAAGCTGCGCGAGCGCGCCTGCTGCGCCAGATGCAAGGACAAAGTATATCTAGCCATTCTGTCCTACCGCTCCCCTCCCCAGCTGCCCGTCCCTACTACATCTTGCACCAAGCCCCAGCCCCGACCCCGTCGCCCCCCGAGTCCCTCGCGAGCCCGATCGAGTCGCGTGCCTGCGTCATGTCTGCCCATCAAAACCACCACTGCTACCACCCCTACTACAACCCCTCGGACCACTCTCAGCCGATGGCCGCCTCCTCGTCAACACCAACAAACGGCCTGCCCACGCCCGCCGCCTCGCCGCAGGCCGATTCTTCCGTCTGCTCGCCCTCGCCGTCAGTGTCTTCGCAGCAAGCCCCGCGCCGCATGCACAACATGTCCATCTCCAGCATCCTCTCGCCCGACGACGGCGGCGGCGGCGGAGGGGCCAGCGCCTGCCCTCAGCACCACCACCACCACCAGCACCACCACCACCACAACTACGCCGTATCGTCGGCCGCCGAAACCCCACCGTCATCCTCGAGCGCCTGTTCCCCCGCCAGCCGCGGGAGCGTTGCCGAGGAGCCCGCCAGCAGTACCGCCGGCAGCACCACCGGCTCCACCAACACGGCCGCCGTCTTCAGCTGGAACGAAGATCCCGAGAAGATTGACGCCATGCTCCGCTCCCTCAATCCGGACAGTCCCGAGTGGGTCGTCTGGAAGGACTGGGCCGATTTCCTGGCCGAGGAAAAGGAAGCCCAGGCCAAGGAGAGAGAAGCCGCGGCCGCGGCCGCTGCCGCCGCCCCCGCCCACAGCACTGGGTAACACTTGATGATTCTTTTTAATCCAATTTAAGAAACGCGGAGGCCGGTCGAGAAGAGATTGAAGAGGACGAGAGCGTCACATGCATCGGGATTGGGGTTGCCTTCTTGCTACGATCTACTACTGGGAAACGGCGTTTCTTGGGTTTCTGTTTTGTCCACTACTTTCTCCTTGGAAACCTTCTGCTTCCCCATCTTGCCTCTGCCCATTTTTTGAGCCCTGCGTCTTACCGTCGCTTGGGGATTGTAATTGGGATTCGCGCTTTCTGGATGACCGGATGGGGTTTGGGGGATCAAAAGAGGCTTGGGGATATCCTGCAGGCTTCTGGCTTCTGCACAAAAATGTTCATAGGCATCGGGGCACTCGCTTTCTGTTTCATCAAACCACCACCAGGGACTCGCTTGGGGGGAAGGGGGCGCCGGGGGTACGGGCAAGAGAACTGGCCACCAGCATATCATTTGTCATCGTCGTCGTCATCATCATTGTTATCAGCACGACCTCCTTTCCGCGATATCCACCTCCAGCAACCGATGACATGGCTTCTTTCAGGAAGGATCAAGGGTTGAGTTTCGGCATGTCTACATAGTTGAACGAATCCCCCAATGGGTGGCAGTGTCATACTCTGCATCGTTAGACCGGCATCATGGGAGAAGGAAAATGGAACCCGTATCACAGAAAAGAAAATTTCTTGTGGGGACTTTTGCAACCTGACGCCGCGCCGTTTGGGCTGGACGTTGCTTCACTTTCGACTCCTCTCACCGGCCGGTGTTGTGTGAATTACCCGGGTATGCCGAACGGTTCGTCTTGGCTTTATTTTTACCTTTCTCCAGCCTGCGTTTCGCGGGATCGGTCCGCTCCAGCCTTACTGATAAAAATGAACATCTGTGCGTGGGGGAACCGCTGCGGCGGCGCCGAACGAGAATTGTTCTGTGCTTCCTTCGTGTCCACTTGAGAGGGTCCCGCCCTCTCTTCCCGCATCCCCGGCCCGCCAATCTCGGGCAACAAATCAGCTCACTCTCGGCCAAAGTTTCGTGGCCTTCGCGGGAGCTTCCAGACTCTCTTTCTCTCTCATCATCCGTCAGTCCAGCAGTGGGGACTCGCTGCACCTGAGTTTGCTTGACCTTGAGCTGCACACTGCCCTTTCACCGTTGGAAGAGGGTTGCTGACCATGACGTTGGTAACGAGTAGAATTGCGTGGATTGGTGGGACGAACGTGGTTTCGTCGAAGACGGGCGTACGGAGCTTTACTGCTTTCGCACTCCCAACCCCTACTATGCTATGGTTACAGCGATCGGGTGCTGGGCGCCGCCCGCTTCCGACACTCACGGCTGCCAGCCTCAATCTTCCCACACAGAATACCATACACGCCCAATCAGGCCTCACGTACAACGCGACCCACCCTCGACGCGCCTGATCGATAAGCAAAGGCCGCCTACCATGGGCGCCTCACTCTGTGCGAGAGAGAGAAAAACGCGTCGTCGCGTTCAGCTCTGACGTACGACAAGCCGGAGATGCTGCCACGACCAGTCCCACACACGAACGCACGTACAAGCCGGTAGCCGGTGATGAGTGGGAAGTGGGAGTGGAAAGTGTGGGTCTGCAGGACGGCCGGAAAACGCTCACCCGCGGGCCGGTCCTTCCCCTTCGCTCTGTTCTTATCCCGACGGGGGGACGTGTGAGAGGAGAGCGGTCCCGGCCGTCTGGTATCCCGCTCTTCCACCCGCACCGCCTAGTCATGCACTCCGCTGACTCGACCTTTCTGCATGGTTGGCCGATCAGGAAAAAGATGGGGAAGGGGGCCTGAGCTGATGCGTAGGGTCAGGTAAGGCTTTCCGAGAGGACGCGCTCTCGCCGCATCTATACGTAGGTCTGTGTGTGTGTTAGCCTTTTCTGCTGCACCTCGCGTCTGTGTCTTTTTGTTGTCCTGATCCGCTTTTTTTTGTCGTTTCTTCTTTGGCGATGTGTGCTCAGGCCGGTGAGTTACAGCGTGGTGATCGGCAAGTGTTCCCGCTTCCGCGCCTCCGCTCTGCTGCGCTTCTTGTTCCTTCTCGTCCCAAGGTGCTGGGACCTTTGTGGCTTTCGCATGGTTTTCCAGACCCACACGAGGTGGCCGTGGAGGCGGGAAGTGCTGCTGCTGAACAGCTGTTCCTCCCTAATACTTCATGTCCTCTTTCCTTCGTGTCCACGCCTGCCCGCCGTGTTCTGGCGCTCAGGCGGTCAAGCGGTTTGGGGGTAAGATCGCCCTTTGTGAGCAAGACTCGTGCGAGCGCTTTCCTTGCCCTCACTCGGCCCGAAGCGCCCATCCTGCTTGTCTCAACAGTATGTGTCGGTGCTGTGGCAAAAGGTCCACGGCGGGGGGTAAGGAGGTGACGGATCTTCGTGCCGGCGGGTTTCGGTGTGGTGATGGTGGGCATCAACGTGGCTGTTGTCTCGGTGGTTGAGACATTGGGCGGGAAAAAGCTATATCGGAGGCAAGGTTTGCTAATAGCGGGCTCGTAACCTGTTGTTCGGTTTCTTCAGTAGGGAAGCGGGTGATCCAATAGGTATGCACCGCGCGGTGGACACGGTGATGACGCTTACTTTGACTTTTTCTCTTCTTCTTTCATTGGCAGTTGTTCTGTTCCAACACTCAGGACATGTCAAACTAACAGGTGTTTTGTTTCAGAGGTGGATGTCTCAGTGTCAGTTTCGCAGTAAGGCTGGCTGACAGTCGGGCTGCTGGCTTGGCGTTCCGGTGGTTTTGGGGCTGCCGGTCAGAAGTCCGGATCAGCGCTTACTCGCACAACACACACACAGAGAGAGAAAAGATTGTCCGAGCGTGATGAGAATTAGGTAAAATAACAGCACGTTCCAATCTTTTTGGAGACGCTTCCAGACTCTGGTGGTCCATCCGGTAATAAGCCGCCATTGCTTGTAGAATTGATAGAACCAGCGAGACACCTCATGGGCAAACGCCTCCCGTAGGAGAAACTTCTCCATATGCAGTCGCACATGCATGCGGGATGGGACTCGAGGAGACAGGAGGTGTCGCGGAAGGAGCGTACTCTGAGACGGAAGTGGGCCAACTTCCATTGGGGCCCGGCCAATGTCTATGTGCTGTACAGTCAACCCACGATCCACAACCAAGCTACCTAGGTTCCAGGCTCTTCTGCAAGCTCTGTCCGGCCGTTTCGGTCACGGCCATTGGTCACAAGTTTGAGGGAAATGGGGGAGACCGGACGTTACACAAAACAAGGCCAGTCTCATCAATGCATGTGCGGCAAGGCCCCATGGAGTAAATCCAATCCAGCAAGTGCCTAATCACGTAGGTGGGTCGATAAAACCCGGGATATGCGCTTGGTAGGGTGAAGCCAGGTCTTGGCAGGGTTGTTGAGCCTCGTTGGTCGCAATGCAGTGAAGTGATTTTTCCATTCACTGTTGCTGACCTCGAAGCATTGCTTCGATGTTCCTGCAACGAGTGCTGGTGCATCCCACTACTGCATCAAGCTGCCAAGGACAGCCTAGCCAAGATAGCTCACTCCCAGATCGTCAAGTCAAATCTTCCCATTCAAAGAAAACTGACCGCCTTGTGCATCCGCTGCCGCCCGGAGCACTCGTTTGCCACCGCAATCCATTCATGTAGGAGACAGCTCTCATTCCTGCTCCCGACCACTGGCCATGTCTCCCAATCGCACGATGGCCTTACGTGGAAGATCGGACCTCGATACGCCGCAGGAGCCTCCCCCTTCATCGATCGCCCCTACCGTCCCGCCCCCATTTCAACCCGAGGTACGTGCGTATGTGCCCTGCTTTGATCTCGCCGCCTCGCCCCACTCGCATGAAAAGCCCCGTTTGCCTGGTCTCCGGTTGATGACGACGGCGAGGCATTGGCGGAGACGGAGGCGGAGGTGATCGATCTCGCCCCATTTCTCTCATGCATGCACGCGAGAGCGCGCCCCCCGACGGGCACACCGCACACGGGCCTCCCCTTGGATCTTGTTAACCCCCTCCGCCTTGGAATGGTTAAGCGGGAAGGAGCCGGGCGCCGAGCAAAAGGGTGCGTTGACACGTGCCAGCGCGCGCGCAACACCGCGGCGGCAATAGCTCCGCTCCTCTGATCCATGAGGGTCGACTCCGATCTCTCTCCCCCTACCGTAGATCCTGTGAGCCTGGATAACGGTTTCCCCGTTATTGAAACCGCCATGGGCCCCCGAGCGCATGAGTGTCCTCCCGCGCCAGCCCCGATCAGTCATTGGAACTTGTTCGTCCGGGCGAAAAAAGAACATCAAACGAACCCGCGACGAAGCCATCGCGCAGGTCAACCTTTTCTGTAGAAGAGCGCTTGACTACAGACTGACGAGACCGTCATGCCACTACCGGCCATACGGGACAGAGTTTTCGACGCACGCAAGCAAACCCGTATTCACCCACCCACCCCCTCTCCGAAAATCTCGAGGCGCCTCACCGCCCAGTCAAGCCGATCCACCACCAACAGAGAGCGAGAGAGGGGAGGGAGCAAGCGCACCGCGCCAACGTAACGCCCCGCAAGCCTCCATGCACACGAACCTACGAGTCACGATCCACGAACGCACACTCCCCACCCCAGCCCTTTGCTTTCTTTTCCCAGACCACCTGGCACCGCTCTGCCCCGCTCTCCCGTCGTCTATTCCTTCTCCCGGTTCGACCTACCCGGAGTTTTTCCCTCCCTTCCCCTTCCCACCTCCCCCCTGCTGCGGATACTTGCATGCGTTGAGAAAAGCATAATCAACGACCGGGCTCGCCCATCCATGCATATCGCTTTGCGCCGACCCTTGTCCCTTCGGGACTTTCCGCACGGCGCCGCAATGCAAGATAGGAGGGGTGGGCGGGCGGGTGGGTGTGTGGTAGCTAGCGTGCTCGTCGGCCATTTGTTCCCCTCCAAACCACTTCATCCTTTGCCCAACGCCCTAGGCCCCGTCCTGATGTTTGTGAAGTATATCCCGCATTGTACGTACGTACATATAGACGACGGAGGGGGCGGGAGGCGGGCTTCGCTGGTGGTGATGTTGGTGGCGGCGGCGGCGGGCGGCGGATGTGCGCGGTGCGGGACGGTTGACGGGTGGGTATGTAGGTGGAGGTGGTGACGGTGGTGGGATGGTGGTGGTGGTGGCGTTGAGCAGGTGGAGTCGGGAAAGGGGTCCGCGAGGACGGTCGCCGGGAAAATGCAGGCTTCGCTTCCGCTGGGAAATCGTTCAGATCTGGGATGATCGCGAGGGGGCTGCTACTGGAAACGAGGGTGGGTGAGTTGCGGGAGGGCTACGGCTCGAAGCGGTATCGAGATGGGGGAAGGATGGCTGGACATGGGTGGGATTATTGGGGAATGGTCATCTCCGCGGCCGCCGGACGGAGCCGTTATATTGGTAAGGTATGTACCTGTTTCTGGGCCGTTGGTCGGTAGTGTTTGGTGACTTGCGCGGTGGTAGGTGCGATCTAGGCGACTTGAGGATTGCGAAGACTAGGGTGTGCTGGATCGTGCAGGTCCTTTCCAATCGTCACTGGCCGGAGATAGGTGATAATATAACATAGTTCATTGAGACAAGGTGAAGAGGTTTGAGTGATGTACGAGCACCGACTATTGTACAGGGTGCATTCGGCAAATTGACTGACCTGCCCCCGGATATCCATGAGCATCTTTCGTACAGCCTTGCCACACCCCGACTACGTGATCTCGTATACGTACGTGGTCCAGCCGAAAGCTTGGCAAAGTGAGATTAGAAGAGGCGCCAAGAGATGCGTCAGAGATTCTGATGTATTGCAGGGATTGCCGGCGAACCAAATCGCAAAGATGGGATCGGAGATACGAGAGGCAGGATATCTCCACGCACTAAGTGGACCCAATCCGATGACTCTTTCCTACGCCGCGGGGAACAACAACAGTAGCTAGCCAAATATCGTCTTGTGCGCTTCTCAAACACCCGACATCTCCTTTAACGGCAAGCGGCCGCTAGCTCAGCCACTTCCGTATCGGCATGTGGACCTCCGCCCACGACCCATGCAGCGCCCGTCCGGACCCTCGATCGCACCAGATCGCCCTCGTGGGCAGGAAGAGAAGCTGTTTGAAGATCTGCAGCATGAAGACCAGCCTCCGGAAACAGGCTCGATGACTCGCGCACATCGTCGCCGAGTACTTGTCATCGAGCAGGCTGTGGGCGGGAGCGGATCCGCCACACTATCTGCCGACTACCGGGAAATGAGGGGGCATCCCATGCGGGCGAATGACGCGCACGCGATCTGTAGGTGATTGTCTTTCCGCCGACCGCGCACACAAACAATCGTTCGAACACCCCAGCCCGTTACCAGGCCAGACCGCCGGGGATCTCTCTCTTTTCTGGCTTGGGACAAAACCCTAGCCCCAGCAGTTGCCCGCGCCGGCCCCCAAAAACCCACGCCCCTGCCCCCGGGGATCTGGCCAAGGTCTTTTCCCTATTGTGTTCTCCCTCCTGTTCCCCGGCAAATCACGAGGTGACACACGCCACGGGGGCGGGCGCCGCTGACAACCCGCTCTGTCAGAAGATGGTCGGACGAGTATAGGGCGTTCTGATCCGGGGGCTGATGCGTCGGCCCCGTCCGTCGGCCGGCCATATGCCATGCCTTTCCGTCCGTGCGGCCGCTATTGCGTGTGCGTGTGCGTGGGGTGCGTGCTGCAAAGAGCTGGGAGACCCTGATGGACCTGCGAACCTGCGATCGATCTGCGCTTCGCCTCCACCGCTTCCTCCGATGCTCGTTGCTGGGGGGGCGGCGGGTGCCTCGGCCGGATTCCTCTAGCGTCGTATCAAAGGTCACGACGCCGTCTTCCAACGTGTACCCCCTTCGGCCTTTTCTCCTTGCTGTCGTCCACCGACCGAACCACGGCCCGTTTGGTCGTGGAGCGCCCGCGGGGATGCTGATCCTTAGGCATATTCGGCACTTTGTGCAATTGCCTTGCAGGAGGCAACCAAGGCCGGCTTTGTTGTACCAAGTGGCCTTCCAGCTGTGCTATGTTTAGATCCAGCCGCGTCGTGCTGTTTGCGCCTCTTGTTGGCGTGAAGATCCACGGTGTGGGGGACACTGACGCAGTGGTGGTTCGTTGGCGTCTGTTTCAGCTCGCATCGGTCGTATGGAAAGAATCAGCATTGGACAACATCCATCGTACAACGAAACCGCCGACTTTTCTCAGGCCATACGTACATGCGTGGGAGGGCGACGTGTCTGGGGAAAAGCGGGCGGCGGAGTCGAGAACGAGGCGGAACAAGAAGCAAAGACCCATAAGCGGGGCCCCTCGGTCCCCTTGCGCCGCTGAAATAGCTGACGACCTCGAGCACGGATGCAAACCGCAGGTATGAGGCGTCGGGTGGAGCGACAACAAGGCGGCGGAACGGCTAAACGGGCCGCTGGAGGTGGCACGGCAGATGAAGGACATAGCTCCAGGAGGCATCACCCAGGAAAAAATCCAAGCGCAGGAAGCGGAGTGCGTCTCGTCCTCGTCGCAGGCTGTGTGGCACAGCAGCAGCTAAACTTTGTCTGGGCCCCTCCGCTCCAACCACTTACGGCCGCGCTGTGCTTGCTGCGCTACGACGACGGCAAATGGCGAAAGGAGAATAAGCGTGTGATTATGATGTAAGATGCGGGTGCACTACGGATTCGGCTGAACGAGTGGTTCGCGGATCCTCGCGGCTGGGCGTTCATGCGCCTTTGCTTTTTCCTTTTTTTTTTGTTCTCTCTCGTCTGCCCTTTTCCCTTTTTTTGTTTTTCAGTGTTTGCTTTTTCGTTCTTGTTGCAAAAAGCGATGACTTAAGCAAGGCTGGACGGGCCAATGGTGACTGGCGTGGCCTCGTCTCGAGGAGTCAACTCCACACTGAAAAAGCACGTCCGGAAAGGTCGAGTGCTATGTCAACGGCTCCTCCCAGCGTCACTACGCCCTCCACCCGTCGTTGCGACAGCTGCAGGGCGGCAGACCCGGATTCGGCGATCTGGAAGCAGAAGCCAGAGAGCAGCTGATGATCCTCCCCAACCCTGCTCGCGGCGATTATCCCTCTCCCCCTGCTCCTGCCCTGCCGCAAAGCACCTCAACGGAGGCACGGGCCCCCCCTTGGACTCACGGACGGTGATGAGCACGGCGTCCGACATGGGAACGGCTGCTCCATGCTGTCGTCGTCGAAACCCAGAATCAAATCACTCCACGTTTCCTATTTCTGCCACTTTGTGCAAAGCTTGTGCACGCCGGCCCAAGCAACATCCCAGACCGCAAAGAGGCAATGATGAGACCCACTTGACCAGCGCAAAGGAGGGTTCCACGTCGGTAAGTTCATCACCTGCCCGGGACTATGCAGGAGAAGAACTGAAGAACTCGCACAAGTGATGTGTTTAGCCCGACTGGGCGTGACGTGTGCCCGAGGAGCCATCCGCGGCCTTCCTATGCCCTATAAATCTATATATTGTTCACCTGTGTACCCCATAGTTCCACGTCAAAGAGGAAAAGGGTAGCCGAGAAAGGAAACAGGCTGCAGTGCGAGCACACACACACCGTGCCGCTTCCTGCACGTGACACACGGTCCACTTTCGGTTCGCGTCGTGTCAGTGAGGCGAGCCCGGTGCGGCGACGGGGGGGCGCGGGGAAGGGGACCAAGAGGGGGAACGGACGACCGACGAGCAAGGTCCAGGGGGGCATGGAGCTCATCACCCGCGGCCGGCCAACCGATCTCGTTCGTCCATCACGCTCAACTCCTGCCGTCTCTTTGTTGTTGCCGCCTCTCTCCACCCCACCACCATCCCTCGCCTCCCCCTATACCCACCGCCTTCCATGGCAATAGACGAGGAGAACCGGCCCAAACAGACGTGGCCGCGTCACTAGAACTCCCGGGGGGGCGGTCGGCCAACGACATCCGCACGATCCGGGAGGAGGAGTCGACGCATCCACCTTGCTGCGGCGCGGTCGTTTTTGGCTCCAGTCGACCTGTCACATTATGTATGTTTTTTTCATCGGGGAGGCGGCTGGGCTGGGCTGGGCTGGCTGGAAAGCTGGTGCGGCGGGGATGATGACGATGGGGCCAACAACTCTTCATGCACTGCACGGCCACAACAAGCGCCGTTCCGCGGGCGGCACATCAGCTCATCAGCAAATCCTCTTGCTCTCTTTTCGTCCATGCCCACCAGTTCCCACTTCCGCACCCGGTCGGTCGGCCGGGGGGGTGGGGGGGCATGGCGGGTGCGCCGTTGCCCTTATCTTTTCCCACGCCCCCGCTCCCCCTCCCCCTCCCTCCCTCCCGGTCTGATCATCGAAACGGGGCGGGCGGCTGGCCGGCTGGCTGCTGTGTGTCCGATCACCGATGATGCCAACTGACGGCTTCTGCATTGCCAAGTCCTCGCACCGGCCACTCCAAGCACGCTCGCCAGGCGTTCGCCTCCGCTCCACTCACCTCCTCCCCTCCCTCCCCTCTCCCCCCACTGCCTCCTCCACCCATCCCCCCCGCTCCGCCGCTCGCCCCTCCACCGGACCTGCCTCCGACCCCCGCTCCACCACCACCCCCACTCCCGCCATCTCGACAACCCTCACCCTCCCCCAACACCTCCCCCGCCACCGCCCGCACGACCCTCTCCCCCCACCGCGCGATCCACCACAGGTGCCCGAACCCGGCCAGACACCGCGCCCAGTGCGCGACGACCACCAACGCGAGGGGATCTCTCCCCATCCTCCTCCTCCGCTTTCGGTTACGCGGATCGTTGCCGCCGCCGCCGCCGTCGTTGCTCCCGTCGTCGCCGTTGCTCCTGTCGTCGCCGTCGCCGCGTTCCAGCGCCCGGAGGAAGGACGGCGGCAGGTGCGCCGGCCAGTGCAGGGCGATGGTGTGCAGGCCCGGGCGGGCGGCGAGGCGGCGGAAGAGGAGGCGGAGGGCGGTGAGGGGGGGGAGGAAGGTGGGGAGGGGGGAGGGGGTCGTTGTCGGGGGATCGGGGGACGACGAGGGGGGAGGCGGGTCTTGGGGGGAGAGGGAGATGTAGGGGGAGGGGGACGGGGTGGAGGTGTGGTAGAGGAGGGTGGGGTTGAGCATGGCGAGGAAGGTTGAGGGGGAGGGGGAGGAGGAGGATGGGGGAGAAGGGGTGGTGGTGGTGGTGGTGTTGTTGGAGGTTGTGGTGCCGGCGCGCAGCAGCACGGCGTCGACGACGCGCTCCAGCGACGCCTCCGCCTCGGGCGCCGGGAGGCCGTCGCCCAGCTCCTCGCCGGCGCGCATGCGCTTGAGGACGTAGTTGCCGATCTCGCTGCGGCCGCTGGTCCCGGCGGCGTGGGAGGAGAAGTACGGGGAGGGCGAGGGGGAGGGGCTTCCTCCTCCTTCTCTGTCTTCGCCGCCCACCTCCCACGCGCGCTCGTACAGCGCGAAGGTGCCGTGGAAGAGCTGAATCACCTGCCGCGCCTGGTCGAGTATGTCCTCGCCCGGTGCGGGCGGGAAGGAGAAGGCCGAGGCGAGGATGAGGGACCCGCAGGTCAGCACCGCGTCCACGTTCTCGCCCGCCAGCCCCGTCTTCCGCTTCTGCGCGCGCTGCAGCTTGGACACGGCGGGGGCGAAGCTGGCCAGCGTGCGGCTCTGGTAGGCGGAGGCGAGGGCGATCAGGTGGTCGCCCTGCTGCTGCGCTGCGGCATTGCTGTCCGAGTCGGCGTTGGTGGGCCGCTGGTATAGTGCCGAGCGGTGCAGCGAGGCGAAGGTGAGCACGGCGTAGTAGAGGAAGTCGTAGGACGGGGCGAAGGCGCGGACGGCTTTGTCCCAGCACTCCATTTGCTCGGCGGCATGGTGGGCCGGGTCGATGGTTTTCACGACGTGCACGTAATGGTGGAAAATCTCGCCGCCCTGCTCCAGGAGGGCGGCGTCGAAGGGCGAAAGGATAGCGCCGCCGCCGCCGCTACCGGGGGCGTATATCCTGTTTGCCCGGCATATTATTTGCTGTTGCTGGGGCGATGAGAGGCTTGGGGTCGTTGCACGGTGCAGGTATTGCTGCTGGCGCTGCTGATGCTGGGGCGGTTGTCTACGAGCCCTCTGCTGGTGCGGATCGAATGGGTTGTACTCGGACAGCAGGTGGGTGTAGGTGCATTTGCGGCCCTTGGACTTGCAGCGCAGACAGCGTGGCTGGGTCTCGTCGCACTGTTGCAACACGGAAATAAACAAGGCCAGAGGTTAGCACGGCAGCGGTCCAATCGTCTCAGCGCTCAGACCAGGCGTTCGGCGAAGCGACGGTGAGACGAAAGGGACGGAGCTTACCTTGACTCTCTTCTCCTTGCACTCGCGGCAGCCGTGGTGCGAGTTCCGGTGCGGGCGCCGACTGTACATTTTAGGAAAATGCACTGATGGATGGGGCAGCCAACTTTAGGTGGTGGCCTGGCTCATGACGCAACTGGCTGGCGGCTCGATTTCGCTTGCTGCGCCCCGCCGGTAGGCTGCCTGCGAGGTGCTGGAGGCGCTTGTGCCGCAGATACCGCAGACGGATCGGGATGCTCCGAGTTGTTGCGGAACCGCTTCGATGTTGGGCCAGAGCTGCTTCTGCTGTCGCGTTTGAGCTGGAGATCGACTTTGCTGGGGACCCGAGGCGGACATGCAGGCGCACTGCGATATGAGTCTGGCTCCCGACGTGACGTTCGTTTTCGATTGTCGGGGAAGGACGGAGGGCCGGGAGGGGCAAATCCCTCCGATCATACGCTTGTCTTTTTCTAGCATGGTTGCACAGCCGGCCCGTAATGGCTGGGGGCCGAAACTCTGATCACGGCTGTTGCTATTGTTAACCGCAACACTTACGCCTTACTCGAACTGGTAGTTCGCCAGGCCTTCCAATATTCGCCTGCTTCCAGGTGGCAACTGCGACGGGAGCAAACGACGCGGCTTGCAGTATGTACGGAGCCTCAGATATCCGGCCATGTCGGCAGAAGACCACGGAAGGTACGCCGATACCATGTTTGGAGGTTTCAAGTTAAGTCGTGGCCGGCAAGGGAACCATGAAAATCCGTATTCTTGCTCCCTCGCACTGCCGCCGGGTAAAGCTTTAGCCGTGCGATACATGAGAATTGACAATCGTATCATTAGTGTTAATGGACAGTTTCTGGTTGATTAAAGATGATGCTACGATGCAGGGTTACACGGGCCAGCAACACGGTGAAAACTCAGGCACGAGTGTAGGCACTGATATTGCGGTACTTGCTGGGTAACTCTGTTGATCACCTCGTCGAATAATTCAGGCAGTGGAAGGTCTTGTGTAGAAAGGCGACGCGCCGGTCGCCCAGTATGGCAGATCAGTTGTGACTGAATTAATTACAACATTGTAGTGTTTAATTCACCATCTGATGGCAAGAACTCCCAATCACCGGTAACTTTGCGTTTCCGTAACGTCAGCTTATGAACTTAATTGCTCTACTTTGTATCACGAGGTACTCACACATGACACCGGCCGGTCTTCCATAGGCGACAAGCACGAGGATGACCCGGAATCGTTGAACGCTATTTGTTAATGAACTGTCTCTCAACGAATGTGAATTCTGGGCGGTCATCCGACTCCCGGTTTGGGTCAGTGTCCTTTATTTTCTGGAGGAGCTTGTTCCTGCTGTTGTTGACTTTGATTTTGATTCTGATTCTGCTGTGGCTGTTGGTTTTGGTTTTGTTGCTGTTGATTCTGTTCCTGCCCTTGCTGGTTCTGTTGGTTGTCGTCCTTCGCGCCGTAGATGAGGCGGAAGGTCTTGCCGCTAGTCGCTTATTGAAGGCTCGGTAATGGAAGACATGGCGCATCGGCGCGTTTCAACGTTCTGACACCATCGTTCGCACCAATCGTACTGGGCTTGATGTCCTCCGGGGGAAGTGTCAGGCTGGGTCCACTCCAGGCCATATCAATGGAGCCAGCAGAGGATGGCGGTAGATGCAGTGGTAGCTGTGGCCTGCTTGGCCGTCAAGCGGGAGCACATTCGAGTGGAATCAGCGCGCCTGGCTAGAAATCAGCGAGGGCAGGATCCAATGGCATTTAGTAAGCATTGGCTGATGACAATAAGAGATGTGCTCACCATCGATGAAGCAGCGTCTGGTATTCAGTTTGCTAGCTGTTTCAGTATGTTCAGTCAATGCAGTAGACGTAGTCGCTACTGGAGTACGACTGAGGGGGTGTTCTTGCTTATTGTGACCATAAGAGTTGTTATGGTGATATCCGTAGAAGTGGGGATCACTCTCCTCCAGAAGCACGTCATCGGCCAGAGCATTTACGGCAATGCAAGCTGGCGTGATGATTGCAAAAAGCTTCATTCTGTGAGTCGCCGAGAGGGGATGAGTATTCCGTCTTCTGGTGCCGACGCAAACATTCGTTATGCGGATTGCCTATCGGGTCATATGTTTTGTTCGGCTCACCGTTCCGAATTCGTGGTCGGGAAGGAGAGGGTTGGATACAGACAAAGACGCGTCTTTCGTGGTCCCGTTTTATGAGCTTGTCAAGAACGCCCTCATTTCCAGTAGCGGAATGACATACATAGAAACAAAGATATCATGAAAGGTGTAAAAGTCCACAGTGAGGTCACAAATCTTCGCGGTTGACCCAGGTAACAGAAAATGACTCGTCACCTTCTTCTTTCGACCCACTACGGCAATTCCCTGTTTTCATCAAGAATAAGGCTCTGTGCTCCCAGCCTCAGAGGTCTTTTATAGAATCTTTGATTTTTCAACGCCTCTAATTTCCAGACTCAGAGACTGAAATTCATCATCTCTGATCACTCCGAGAATGAAACCCCGAAAACGCCCCAAAATTACCCATGTAGGATTCAAGATCACCGTCAGTCGGCCATTCAACACTGCCCAGTAACTGAGCCTCAAGCGCGATATCATGTATGGATGCGTGCTCGCCAAGCCACTGTTCTGGTAGAGTCGGATGTAGCTCATTCGGCTGTTGCTGCACGATTGTGTTGGCGCTACTTTGCTCTCCTTGAATTGTTGTGTTCATTACTTTTTCGCCCTCCATTGCCTCCGAAGTCTGCTTTTCCAGGAACTCAGAGAACACCCTATTATCGCACGTTTTCATCACAGAGGTAAACATCTCTGACAAGTAATCATGCCCTTGACGTTCGAGCTCTTCTCGAACGAGCTGTGGCAGCCGTTGACGGCGGAACTCGTTGTACTTGTCCAGATACCAGGTTGGCTTCTCCTCATAATCTATGAAAAGTCAGTTTGATGTGCAATCCAAAAAGCAATCGACAAGCTCACATGGACTCGGTGTCTCATCGTTCTCGGCGAGATCGAAGACAATTCGATACATCTTTCTCCACTGTTCTTCTGGTGATACACCCCTCAAATCTCTCTTCGATTTCAGCTTACTCTTTTTCTCGTGGGTGATCAATTCTTTCTCCGGTCTACCCTCCTTTGCGACAAGTTCGCAACGTTCCTCGCTTGCCAAATGAGCCTGCAGGATCTCTGGGCTCTCGAACTCTCCACCGCACCTTGGACATGCGTTACATGGAGGATGGACCCTGTAGATATGTTCTCTTAAGATTACCAGTCAGCTTTGTGTTACTCAAACAGCATAGTCGCTTCCAAGCATTTGAACTCACTTGACGCGGCTGACATTTTGAAACCCTGGAGGCTTGAAACAGCTGTGATCATCCCTGCGTTTCACAGGATCCCGCTTGAAATATGGACAACTGAGCCTCTTGTTGTTCGAAACAGACTCACCGTCCTCCGGAGAAGCAGACCTCCTGCGCTTCCCTCCGCCACCGTTGTTGCCATCTTTGGAGCCTGACCCAGTCGATTTCCGCTTCCCGCTTCCGGCGGTGGTCGAAGATCCGCCAATGGATCGTGACATACCCAAGCGGCTCGGGCTACTCGACGATTGGCTCGGTCCCTCACCCGCATCGGTAACCTCATCTCGAACACCGTCAGTTCCTGAACTGTCGCTTGTGCTGTGTTCACTGTCGTTGTCTTCCGAAAAGCTCCGATCGTCGCTCTCCGCGTTTGTCCAAAGCTCTTTCATGACTTTGTCAACGATGCCCGCATTGATGGAAGACAAGAAGGACCTGACGGTATCCGGTGGTTCTCGAAACGATCCATCACTACCGGGAATATCGGAAAGAGCAACGAGCGCTTCGCTCGTCCGGCTGCCGATTGTCGTAGACGGCGATGCCGCGTCCACGTGGGAATCGGATTGATCTGGCTCGTCTTCACCGGGTGCCGAGGCAGTGGTGTTCGGCAAAGAATGAATCGATTCGGGAAGGAAAAAGTACCCAAAACTCGTCGGGCTGAACCTCTGCCGGAAGTCATCGAATATGCGTTTCATGGTTGCCGCTATCCCTGGCTGTTCGACTAGTTGGTCCATGATGTATGCCTCATGCATTTCCATAACTCTGAAGTTCTGCTGTTTTCTGAGAAACTCTCTGTCGCAAAGACTTGTGAGGCGTTAGGGCTTTCAAGTTCGTCCTGGTAATTTCGTTTCTTCTTCTTTACGCATTCTACCTACGTGGGTGGGGAATGCTTCCTCGATGTGCGCTGAATATCTGCATCCAGATGTGTTGGAAATGTTCAAGTTCCGTCTCTCCCGCAAGGTCCGGCTGAAGTAGTATTTCGTGGTCATTTTCGATGTGCTCTCTATGCTTGAGATGAGCATGTTTGCCAACCATCCCAGAATGCGAAAAGTTCTTGACCAACCTACCTCAGTGTCCGCACGTTCTCAAAACTCTTCAGTCTGCAGGGTGAGTGTTCTGGAACCAGCTGAGGATTCTTGAGAAAATAGGGACATAGCATTGGTCGTTCTCTCGGTACATTGCGTGTTGGAGTCTTGACACAATGTCTGGATGAGGATTGATCTGGCAGTGATTCTGATCGCTGTGTTGCGTTGTTCGGAGACGACGGTGGTTCAGTTTCCGGCGGTGGGGTGAGTGGGAAAACGTTTCGGTTGGGGAAGGCCGAGAGGCCCCGGGCGCTCATTTCCATGGCTGTAGTGGAAGAATGCTCACTGTGGGGTGACTAGCGTTGGATTTGTGGCATTGTGTTAGCCGAGTGGGTTATGGTCGGTTCTTAATGATGATTGAGGGGTGTCATAGGCAACCGAGCAATGAGAGAATTAGTGGGGTTGCGCGTTCGCAACGCGTTTATGCGCAGGTGCGAACAAACATGTTGCGAGGCAATGCTGACCAACCACCGTCTGTAATACTGTGCCAGCTGACACGTTCTCGAACATGATTTGTCCAGACGGTATCAGACCCTTGCCTCAGACAATTTAAATAGACATCGCACCTGCAACTACTGCGAGGCAGACACGGCCCCCAATCAATGTCAATTCACGCTAATCCTGCACTCGCCCAAGTGGTCGCCTACTAAAGCACGGAAGCAGCGCAGAGCAAGGCTGTGTCTCTACGTCAACTGTTCACCAATACCCAAGCTTTTTCCGAAGGTAATTTTCTCCTATTGTTACCAGGGAACAAAATGGCTACTTACGCATTTCACTGGTAGCAAGAAAAAAGAAAAGAACTCGCCATGGCAAAATATTTCTACTGTTGCCAGTGCGGATATGGTCCGATGAACAACCAAATTTATATAGCATGCATAAGCTGCGGAGCTGCTGCTTGCGATCACTGCTATTGGAAGGATGAGTCAATAGATCTTCCTCCCGTATTTTCTGGAACGATACCATCCAGGTTAGCAGTCCGCAGTGACGACCTCGATAACTCTCAAACTGACCAGAGTCTTAGTCTGGACATGTCAGACGATCCGTCAGAAGTTCGCCAGCCGCTTTCTGTTTCGCATCGGCTCGGCACGTCTAGATGTCGCGAACGAAAAGGGACGTTGCCATGCTATCTTCACAGCTGAAATTGGCACTGGTGAAGGTGGCACAGCAAAACTTGTCTACGGTCTACCTAGCGAACCTGTGTGTTCTTGGATTCACTTGCAGTTTCACCGGCTACCTGCGCCAATTTGAAGACCAGTATTCCCACAAACCTCCGATTTTGGCCAGCGAACACTTACCAACTGAGTCCGTACAAAGCTCGCCACCGATCAAGTGGCAGCTGTTCGAGGTAGCTTGGCCAATCCAAACTTAAGATTAAAGATAGCCTGGTGTTTCCCAGGCAATTCTCGCACACAACAATAGCGAGGTGGAGGACTGCAGCAAAGGCCGTTGTACGGGATGCCGCTCACGTAAACAGGGAAATTTTTTTTCATGAAGCAAAAAGTTGCAGATAATCCGGGCAGAAATCAAGACCGTACATCCATTTAAAGACGGAGGAAGTCTCATGAACTGCATAAACTGAGCTACGTATCTCATGGACTCGCGAATCACGAGGGTCCACTTTTCCGAGACTCTTCGGCAATTTGTTCAATAGAAAGATGAACCCATCACCACACCCTACGACAGCCGGTGATCTGCTACATGCTGTAAACTGGATACGTAGGGCTGTCACCGCGACCAAAACACCGATCTTTCTGTGGCTAATGTTGGAAACCTTCACGCTTGCATACAACTAATGCCGTTTTGTCCACGTATATTTGATATGATTGTCGGTAGATGAGTAAGGTATGCTCGTTGCATTTGAGAATTGACATTTTACTGACCAGACGCAAGCGTGAGAGATGCCATAAAAATGTTCTGAGAACCGTTATCAATTTAAACAAACATCAGCTTAATCCACAAAAGCAACTCATCCCAAAGACGCAAGAACGAAGCCAACCAAAACCCGTAACTTTTCCCACAGCAAAAACAAAGAACCGTCAAACCCGCCCTCACCCCCTTCCACCCTCACACCCCCTCCGCGAAAGCCCGACTCCCGGCCCCCAGATCAACGTCCATACACTCCCTCAACCCACACGCCTCAAACAACGCCCTCGGCGTCATCCCGAACCCCTCCACCTCCCCCTTCCCCGTCCCCGTCCCCACCCCCACCGCGCCACCATCCCTCAACCGCTCCAACGCCGCCCTAATCGCCACATACGCCGGACAAACCGTCGCAAACGAAAACACCACGACGCGGAACCCCAACCCCCGCGCCTCCCCCACCGTCATGGCCGGCCCCATCCCTCCTTCCACCACATTCAGCATCACCGGCCACGGCGCGAGGTCCCGCACGCACCGCCCCGCCTGCTCCCTCGTCGCGAACCCCTCCAGCAAGCCGACGTCGAAGCCCAGCGCGCGCGCCGCCCGCAGCCGCGCCACGCACTCGTCGTAGCCGAGCGTCTGCAGCGCGTCCGTCCGCGCGATCAGGACGAAGTCCGAGTGCAGCGCCGACCGCGCCCGCGCGGCGGCCCGCAGCCGCGTGAGGTACTCCGCCCGGGCGACGACGGTTTTGCCCGAGAGGTGCCCGCAGCGCTTGGTCAGGACTTGGTCTTCCAGGTGGGCGCCGGCGACGCCGGCGCGGATGTATTCGGTGATGGTGCGGGCGACGATGATGGGGCCTGGGTGGGTGGGGGTGGCGTTGTGAGCGGGGTGGTGGTTGCCGGGGGAGATGTGTGAGGAGGAGGAGGGAGAGGGGGAGATGGTTTGGGGTTTGGTGTTGGGTGATGGGGGGTCGGAGTGGTGCTTACCTCCGTAGCCTGTGTCCATGTCGGCGATGAGAGGGGGTCCGTAGGGGTTGAGGTTGGCGATCATCTCGGCGTTGGCGCGCATGTCGTGGAGATGGGCGATGCCGAGGTCAGGCTGGCCGAGGCGAGAGGCCGTGGTGCCGGCGCCTGTCTGTGGGTGAGTTTGTTTAGCGGATAGGGATGGAGAGTGTGGTTTGGAACAGGTTGCTGACCATGTACAAGGCATTGAAGCCGACCTCGTGCGCAGCGCGGGCGGAGACCCCGTCGTAGACACCCGGGCAAACGATGAGATCGTCGGTCTCCTCGAGCATCTTACGGAGCCTTGTGGAGGCGGGAAGCGGTCGTGCGGAGGAGAGCTTGGGCCTTGGTGCTTCTGCGGCGTTGGCATCATCCTGCGCGGTCTGCCCAGGGTCCACTGTCGGCACATCGGTAGGCTGCACCTCCGTGAGGGGCTGTAGGCCATTGATTCGGTTCTTCATGCCGTTCGAGTGTTGTGAGGGACTATCGTGCTCCCGATTGAGGAAGTCGGCTCCATCAGCAGAAAGCTCCGTCACAACGGGCTCTCCGACCGATTTCTCGGGCGCAATGAACGCACTCGTAAACGGGCCGACAGTGTGGGGAGTCATGTTTAATGTTGAATGTAAAAGAAATATCTGTTTGAAGGACTTGAACAACAAGTTTGCGGGAAGGTTGGGGTGTAGGATGGTAGATGATGAACTGAAGTAGAGCGTTGAGCACGCTTAAATAGACCAGGCGCGATGGTATCGGGAAAAATCGAAACTTGATCGTAGTCTGTATTATGTACTAACATCTGTCTCCGATGGTGTTTTGATGCATCATTGGCTTATTCTACGTCAGCGTGGGAGCCCGGAACAAACGACAGGCAGGGGGTTCCTGCACAACTCACGTGCGGGGAGGACCGGAGAGCCAGTTAAACACTTCCGTTCCCGTCCGAACCCGCGCGAAAATAGATAAGCTTCTCCGCACTACACGGCGGATTAAGGTGAAATACAGGGGGTCTGCTTGAAAGTCTCATTCATCTTCATTGGGCAATTGTGTTGAGATGCAAGGGTGACACAGAACCCACCCCACAACACCTGGTGTGGCTTGCGAAAGTACCCGATTTAAGCTTGCTTCAACTATCCCACGTCAGATACCTTCCAGTCACTGTTCCACTAACTGGCAATCTCCGCACATTTCCCCGCATTAAAAGGCCGCCGACTTTTCCCGCTTGCATCGCTTTCTTCTCCGATCCTTTTCCATGGCACATTGATTGCTTGCAAGGATATGCGGAGATGCGGGCTCAGGAAAGCTGCGAGGAACTGATCGGTCGATTGCAGATCATTGAATTCCAACAGCAAGCTACCTGGTCGTCGCGTCATGATGGTTTTGTAGTGCATTGAGAGATGCATGAATTGATTGACTCATAATCTACAGAAGTCCAGGAGTGCTGATGGTCTTCTCGTAAGCTGAATCCGCTGACAATATCAACCCTCCATGAATTTCCATGGAAATTGCACTTGCTTTCGATGGGCAACTGACGTAAACATCCGGATGTCGATGTAGACATTAAAAACTTCAGAAACTATCCAGACGTAGGCTTCAACTGACCACGCCAGCAGACGGTAATATCCCGTCAAAGGAAGGAGAGTCGTCGGAAATTTGGTTGGTTTGTGCAATGTGAAGTTCATTCGTCGGTCGAAGGGCTTCCAGGCGGATGTGGTGTGCCACTCTTTACAAACATAGGCTCTGTTTGAGCCCAAAGTCCTCTGAGTTGGTCGCCTTTTTCTCTTTGTGTAGCTTCTTCTCCAGTTTTCTCCGCTTCTTGCCCTCCCTTCGTTTAATCGCTGCCTCAATGTCGTCGCCTTTGTCCCACTCCTCACCTCTTACTTCGTCGACCAAGGAGGGAAAGCGCTCCTCCATCCACGCAACCACTTCGACGAAGGCCTCCAACCAGGATAGCTCGGTCTCGGAATGTGGAAAGACGGGCCTCTTCCGCTCTTTCATCGTCAAGAATGTGCTTTCCTTCTCATCCATCTTCGGCGGCACAGACCATCGCACATCAGCTGCGCCCAGAGCCTCCCCCTTCAACTTCGCAGACAATGGCATATTAGCCGTGAGCAGAGCCTCCATATGCGGCGGCGTAGACCACGGCGTGTTTGCTGTGCGCAGCGTCTCGACCCTCGTCGGATCAAGCATCTTCTTCCCCCCCGCATCGTAAAAGGACGGGAGACCATGCAACACCTTCGAAACCATCTCCGCCATCCCTTTCGGGTACACGACTCCCTGTTCCCCCTCTGCCGGAAGCGCGTGTCTTCTCAAAACCAGGCAAAGCAGCCTCAAGCACCAATCGTACGGCACGAGCGCCGCAAAGGCGTGCGTGAAGCGATACTTCGAAGGCTCGTTGCCGTGCCACAGCCGCCTCCCCTTCTCCAATTTCGCCGCCTCCCGCCGCAGCGAATCGACGATGTGCGTCGTGTTGGGCCTCCGCGTCTGCGGCGCCCACGGCTTCTTCACGCGCGACGCGTGCTTTTCGTGCAGCTCCGCGAGGCGCAACAGCTCCGCCGCCTCCATGGATATCCTGGTGTCGCGTATCTTCTTGTACAGTGCGACCCAGCGGGCAAGGGTCGCGGCTTCCGGGATCGGGGAGGACACGGTCCGTTCCACGTAGAAGATGACGGCGGCCGTCTCCACGAAGGAATCGATCTCTTCGAGCGTGCATCCGTCGGGGAGATCGGACGACCGGGACAGGAAGCGCACATAGCTCAGAAAGTCGTTCTTGAAGATATCTCCCATGGTGTCACTGAGGATGACGCACAGCCCGACGGTCCAAGTTCTTGCTAGAGAGGGGAAGTTGACAGCGGCAGGCCTGCTGCGGATATTGGTGACAGTTGAATTCAGAAACCAGAACCTCCAGAAGACGGGCCTGAACTTGAAGGTTCCCGGTTGGTAGCAGAGGGCGATGATTTCGTCCGTGAGGGTGAGCAGGTCGTGCAGCGCGATCCGGTTGGTGCGGAAGTAATGCGACCAGGTCGGGCTGTTTTCAACGGCCCAAGCCACGCGTGGGCCGCCGAACTGGGAGATTCGGATGACTTGTTCGAACTCAAGGTCCTCGAGGACGGGCTCGATGAGCTCACACGGGAGCCTTTCCAGATCGCGGGCGATGCGCCCGAAACGGCCGCCTGTGGACATGGTGAAGGGTGAAGAGTGAAGTCGTGAGATGGCCGATGGTGTAAAGTGTTAAGTGTTGTGGCGTGGATTCAAGCAGGTAACAGTGTTCGCGGAAGAGGCGCAACCTGTGGTACAAGAGCGCCGAGGCCACCTACGTCTGACTCACAGATGTTGCACTCTACTTACGTGGATATTTGAAGCTGATGTCTGGACGTAGATGTGAGTTTTAAATGCAGACAAATGCGTGCATACATGGGATTCAACTACATACGTAGGGCGCAGATTTGGTGGGGCTTAGAGGGCTGTGGTGGCTGAGCCTTCGCCGAGAAAGGAAGTCACGACCCATCTCGCGCACCGCCCGCACAGTCACACTCACCTACCTGGCGGTGAACAAACTGCTGCCTAGCGCGTCTGCCTTGTCTAAGCCTCCCTCTTTCCTTGGCGTGCACTCGACATCGCTCAAGTAGTCCAAGGCGCATGACGAGGAAATCAACATCAACATCAACATCCACATTGTTAAATTCGACAGTCGAGTCGCCGCGCCACCCAGACACTCTCGCTACGGCTGAAGTATCTAATCAGCGACCTAATTCCAACATGGCATCCACCGACCAGACGTGCAGTTGGAAGCTCTTCGTTACGACGCAACCGCCAGAAACCCTCGCAAAAAGGATCCGCGAGGATTCCGACCTCGTCAACGACGGCAAAACTCCAAGTCTGACCGTCTACTACATGCCCGAGACCAACACTCCGCACGCGTTGGCTATCGCAACCCACCTCGCTCCCTCCAAAGATCTATCCAGAGACACGAAATTCCTTCTTTACGAAAACCTACTCAACAAGATCAGGCGGTATCTGGAAGAGCGTCCCATGAGTCATAGACCTCTGCTCTACGAAGAAGACGATTACTTCCTCGGAGACGCGACATCTCCCGCGGACCAGACAGACCAAGCGGCAAAAGACAAACAGGACGAGCCTTCCTCTCCGACAGAGGTGGCAGCAGAAGAAGTCTCCCCCACCGACCTTTCCGTGACCCTCAAAGTCCTCCAGCACCTCCAGCGCACCTCACCTCTCGAACCGAACACACCCATCTCCACCGCCATCGTCCACCTCCAGCAACTCCTCCACGCCGAACCGCCACCGGGGAATCCGCTCGACGACAACGACAACAACGACCCAACCACCACCGCACCCGCCGCTCTGCCATCCTCCCTCGCCCCCCGCAACCGCCAAACTCGCCACCCCCAACGCTCCCGCCGCCTCTGCTACATCTGCCGCCTCGCCATCCCCCCCTCTTCCCCCCCCAGCCCCGGCCCCGACGGCCCCCACCCCCTCTACCCCTGCCTCTGCCGCCCCTGCGGCGCCTTCAATCTCTCCCAATCCGCCCTCTCCGCGCCCCCGTCCCTCACCCTCCCGCCCACCTTCGCTGCCCTCGTCACCGGCGCCCGCGTCAACCTCGGCTACCGCGTCGCCCTGCGCCTGCTGCGGTGCGGCGCGCGCGTCGTCGCCACGTCGCGGTACCCGCGCGACGCGGCGCGGCGGTACGCGGACGAGGAGGATTTCGCGGTGTGGGCGGGCAGGTTGAGGGTTTTGGGGGGGGATTTCCGGTGCGCGAGGGATGCGTTTAAGGTGGTGGAGGGGGTGAGGGGGTGCTTGGGGGAGTGGGCGGGGGAGGGGGTGAGGTTGGGGTTGGTGGTTAATAATGCGGCGCAGACGTTGACGGATAGCGTTGAGAGGGAGGAGGGGGCGGTGGGGAGGGAGGCGATGTTGGAAGGGGAGGGAGGGGACGACGCGGTGGTGGGGAGGCTGGTGGTGGACGTGGGGTATGAGGCGAGGGTGAGGGGAGGCGTGGGGAGGCTGATGGTGGAAGATACGGACGGGGGACGGCAAAGGCAGCGGCGGGGGCTGGTTGGGCTCGAAGGGGAGGACCAGCGGGTTGAGGCCGTCGGGGAGACGGGGTTGGTCGCGACGGCGGCGGCGGCGGATGGTGCGAGCAAGGAGGTGCAAGCGTACACGAAGTCCTCGTGGATGCAGTCGATCTTCGAGATTCCCTACGAGGACGTCATATCAGCGCACGCGGTCAACACCTTCGTCCCGCTCATCCTGTGCCGCGAGCTGCTGCCGCTCATGGGAGACGATGCTGCCGCGGCGGCGCCCGCGAACGGAGCACCGCCGCGCTCGAAGAAGAAGCCTCTGGGTTACATCATCAACGTCTCCTCCCGCGAAGGCATCTTCGAGGCCAAGGCGGACTCGGCGAAGAAAGGCCGGCACGTCCACACGAACATGTCCAAGGCCGCGCTCAACATGATCACCGAGACCGAGGCCGCGACCGCGTGGCAGACGCGGCGCGTCGCGATGAACACGGTCGACCCGGGGTACATGAGCGCGGCGCCGGAATACGAGGACGCGTACGACGGCGTCAGGCCGATTGGGTGGGAGGACGGCGCGGGACGGGTGCTGTGGCCGATTGCCATGGGCGAGAGGGAGGGCGAGGCCGTGTGGGGACGGTTCCTGAAACATTACGGCGCCGTACACGTCGATCCCGGAGTAGGCCGTGGATGAAAAAAAAAGGCGTGACAAAGAGGAATCAGATGCGGTTGTGCTTTTTGCTGCTGTCTCCATGCGTGGATGCCTAAGATTGACGGCCGGGGTGTTGATGATGAAGCTGCTTCTTCCTTCTGTGCCACCGTTGTTCCTGTTCTCACTTTCAGTCGGCGAGCAGATCCACATTGAGAAGAGAGACGGGAATAAAGCACGCCGAGCGCCTCGCTCTCGTGTCTCCCCCACGATCGTATCCTGGGAATGTAGCAGCTGACCTGTTTCTGTTATGTCCAGAGTTGCTGCTATATCACCTCCAAGTTGTTTGCCGACATGCAAGGAGAACTTCGGAAAATTGCCAATCAGTTGAGCCGTGCGTTGGCTTCCGGGAGAACAGTGGTCCAGCTGCCCGTTCTCAGGTGCAGGAGCAATGACGTGGAGTTCGGATAGGGTCAACAGCCGGGCGGCCGAAAGCGGTATCCTGGGCATTTTCCTCGTGCGACACTCCATAAAACAGCGGATGCAGCGGCAGAGCGCGCGAACGGAACTTTCCCGAAAGCGCCCTGTCCAGGCTCACGCGGAGTAGTTTCGACCGCGTCGTACGGGCAGGCAGGCAGGCAGGCGCAGGCAAATGACAGGCGACGGCAACGAGCGGCCGATGGAAGTCCTCCCAAGCGAGATGTGAGGTACAGGGATGAATATGGACGGGAACCTGCGGGCACGCCGCATGCTGATAACGCAAGGGTGGCACGAAGGCAGTGCCCCGCGCGGGGCCTAAGTGCATATGGTGAAAATTGGGCGCCAAAGCGGCGCGCGCGGAGAACGGAAAAGCGTCCGCCTTGTGGAACCGTGAGTAGGGAAGGGTAAGGTGCGTTTTGCGGTGACTGTGCGACGGGAAGGCGCAGCAGCTGAGGGCGCTTAGCGGCGGTAAGGCCCTTTGAATATCCCACATGCAACCCCGCGGAAGCGAGGCAGCTGGGCTAGGCTGCGAACGCAATTCGGGATTCTGCATCTTCGCTGTCGTAGTCTTCATGTGGGAGGAGCTCGAATGGGAAGCAGCCACTGGAGTGCATGGCGATGAGCTGGCGTGTTACCCAAGTGCCAAGAATCCTTCACGGGTCTTTGGAGGGTACGAGAGCAGGTCATTGGTATCAGCTGCTTTTGTCAGTACATCAGGTGAATCTGGATCATATGCTGGGTATTGTGATAATTCCATCGCCGACCCAGGTTGCCACAGCAGACGCTTGGGGCGTCCATAATGAGACCGGGGCATAGCTAATTGCCACCGAAAGTGGTGTAACTCAGATCGGCAAAGCCGTTGCAGGGGCGTTCGTGATGGAAATAGAACCAAGTAGCCCTGAGAGATCACAGGATCCTCACGGCAGAATTCCTGACGCCATCTGGAACTCAGGCGAATGCGTCCAGACTTCGCTTGTGGGGATGGCTACGCGGCCCCTCTGGCGGCAAGGAAGCCCATCGGAACGTGGTCGATGCTTTGTGGTCTCGAATTGGAAAAGGGACCGGCCCGAGCCATCGATGAGCCGCAGATCATGGAGGAAGGCCGCCGCGGTTTGCATGCCGCATGCTGCTGCCCAGAGGTAGGGTGGGAATAAGCCGACGCAACCCAGCGTGCATGCTGCAGGAGGCTCAGTGAGACAGTGACGACCACGAACACCCCGGCCAGCATCCAGTTGCAAGATAGCGATTGTCCATATTCGGGCCGGAGGCAATCGATGGGTTGATTTGAAGAAAAAGAGGCGAATGTGTGAGGCCAGCTCCGTCGTGATCTTGCGGCGAACGCATATTGCGCACTTAAGGTCTTCAAAGTCATGACAAGCGCCTTCAATATTAATGCTCGAGAAGTTCAATAGGGCGCTCGACGCATTGTTCCTGGAAACCTCGTGTGGCGCTGTCCGTGCGCGGTGTTCGCATCCAGTGTGATCGCCGTGGTGGTACCGCATAACGTGGCTGGGATGTGCTGACAACCTCTATTCGTCAGAGGGCAATGCAGCATCGCTGATCCCCAGATAGACGCATGCAGGCAGAGCTGCAAAACACTCGATTAGCGAGGACCCCTGTAGCTATAGCATTGTGGCCTGGGCAAGTGACCATGAAGCAGACGTTCGATGCTCCCCTCGGGACCGTACGCTCGTGAGCCTTTGCAGCACCTCGGCACGGCAGGCAACATCATGGCGGCATCATGCAGCCTTCCGTCACGGAGGTTGGTGTCCCTTTGCACAGGAATTGTCATGCTGTGGGGATTCAGTCCACGTCAGGGCAGCTGAAGACGTAGAAAGCTGTTGGGTGTCAGCAAACGGCGCTGATTAGATGGAGATAAATAGAAGCGCCTTGCCTCAGGCAAAATTCCACCTCTGAGCCATCAAACCTTCTCAAGCTATTTCCACATCTCACATCAACAAACATGACCGCTATGAATCCCGAGTCGCGTGCTGCTTCATGGCTGCAACTTGTCAATCGTCCCAGCACGGAGGGCCTCACTCGAGCAGCGGCAAACAAGGCCCCACATGACGAAATCCTGACTCCTCTTGCGGTCCTCCTTCAGTGTCGTCTCGATGTCTTCAGCATCACGGAAAGGCTAGAGAAAGCCGATAGTTGGGCTGCATTGAACAGCTCACAGACACAGTTCTCTCAATTGCGGACAAGATTTCGGACGTCAATGAAAGAGATGAGCGGTGGAGCTTTGTCTGGCAGTCTGAAGATCAAAGCGGGAGATGTTCCGTTTGGAAAAGTTCAGTGGGAGAATACTTGTATGTTGGCAAGGCGCAATGACCGCCTATGAGTTTTGCTAAAGCTTCCAGACGCCGGTAGTTCGACATCTGCCGATTCCGACGGGGACCGGACTACGGCAGACGAATCCGAGGACGACTCGATCGGGGAGCAAAGCGATGAAGATGACGAAGACGATTATGAGTCCGATTCTGACGGTGATGACGATGATTGTATGGATGCGAGTTCGAACAAACCTGGAGTGCGCGGGTCAGATGAAGTAAGGTATGCTTTACCATGATCAGCAATGGCTGAGTTGCAGATTTGGCTGATTGAACACTAGCGGACCGAGACTGCAGCGAACTCGCCAGATGCATGTTTTGCACAGCACGGTGACGCTATGTCGTCTCTCTCGGGTGATCGCTAGTGTCGAGCAGCGCAGCGCTGAGCTTCTGGTTAAGGGCCTCGACGGTGCGGGTTGTGCGGGAGATACCAAGGCAAGGCTTGTGGCTCGGCTTCAACATGCGGGGGAAGAAGCGCGGGCCAGCTGGGCAAAAGAAATGCAGAGAGAGCTCGAGGTCGCGGAGCAATACCGAGTTGTGATGATTCAAGTACTGCAAGATGAGCTACGGCGCTGAGGAACGGCGTTGGATGGAGGGATCGGGGACTCTCGTTCGTTTGACGTCATTTCCACCAGCACTCTGACTGGAAGCAATTGGACGCTGGTGGACTGTCAGCCCTTTGTTAGCCAATTCATGATTAGCAAGATACGGAGAATCCGCTGATGAGGTGTGAAGTCGTCTGGCTTTCGTATTTTCTCGAGTGCGTCCTCTTCGTTGCGAAAGTGAAGACGCGATCTTTGACGCGTCGCTTGAGACGCGCGGGCGCGACCCGGAAAGGCGGGGGCCCGTGTGCGTGTCGGCCAATCGTTCAGCCGAGGCGCTTGGTTTTGCGGGCGCAGGTGAGCTCCTCACTTCGCCCTGACCTCCTCTTTCTCTCATCTCTCGCCTCTTGTAGATCGGGTCTTCCATCAGTCTCATCGAGATTCACAGCTGGATTATCTGATTAGCAACCTCCCACCTTGGACCCTTCCCCTCAATGCTCCATAACGATGGCGGCTCTGGATCTGTGCTTCCATCACCGGAATCCGTACCTGGACTCGTATGGCGCGGCGTTGGGTTCTTTCCTTTTCCTCTTTTCCTTCTTTTCCTTCTTTTTCTTAAATCTTTGGTCTGCCGTGGACACCCGTTAGCCGGTAGCTACCTCCATGCTGCTCTTCTTTTTGGTTCCAAAAATAAAACCTCAGTTTTTAGAGCTTCATGCGTAATGTCTTGCTTTTGTATCGGTGGCAAAGGAGAAGTGATAGGTGGGCTTGTGGCTTCAATGTCTTTCCAGAAAGAGCGCGGTATATGGCAAAGGTGACTGGCACAGGTGAGTTGCCGGGTTTGGTCGGGCCCTCAGCGCTATCCACGGATCGCCAGAGATCCCTGACAAGCATGTGTCGGATGGTCCCGGGGCAAGCTGGACCCCGCCGCCCCCCGGTCCGCTCTTCGTTGATGCCCTTCATCATGACTTCGCAAACGGGCGATGCGGAAATCCGGGTGCTTGCATGGTGCGCAGGCGTTGTCGGGTAAATCGCGTTATGCGGGCTGTGAGTCAGGTTTCGGATTCTCAAGCTGCTCTCTCACCTGCGCGCACCCGCTCCAGCGTGAGCGATCAACGCGCGCGAACAAGGCAGCGGCGGCGCAAAGTGCGACCGATTTTTAGCCGAAGGTGTTGATGCTAGGTGGGCAAAACAGGACCCTGCCTGGCCGCCCGCTCACACTTACCCTCCCCCCAACACCTTTCTTTCCTTTCGCACCTTTCATTCGATCCTACCCCCACCCGCAGACCCTGCTGTCGCACCTTCAGCGTCGCACTGCCCGGCTCTGGCACAATGAGCCAGGCAACCACGGCGGCGCGCCTGCTGGAGGCGCAGTTCAATCATCTCGTCCTGCCAACTCACGTCCCCAGCAAACGCGACGAAGACCTCCCTCGCATCGAAACTGCTGTCGCAGACCGCCTACTTGGTGCTTGTCGCCTTCTTCAACAGTCTGCGTCCGTCGACGACTACTTTGACTGGGACAATCTCCGCCGCGCACTTCTCACTGCCAAGACCCTCAACTTCGCCGGCAAGATCGAGAAGCTTGCTCTGATCCGAGAGCTTCGTGCCCTGAGCCAAGATGGCTTCCTGGTTCTACATATTACCGAACAGAACGCCGGTCTTCTCATTCGCCGCCTTCACAGGTGAGTGTATTCCTGCTCACTACCCTGCTCCACTTAGCTAACCACCTTGTTCGGTAGTGATCATGGCCATGAAGTTGTGTTTGAAGCTTTTGAAGCATCCCCTCGCTCGGAAGACGTGCTCGCCACCGAGGCAGCTCTGGAGTGGGAATTCCCTGGCAGCGCGGTCGCTGTGCCATACTCAACCTTCGCCACCGATGGCTTCCAAGACAGCCTCGCCGGCTTCTTGCAGCAATGCAGCATGGAGTCGATCAAGCGCTTTGCTGCTCGTGCCGACAAAGCCGGCTCTTCTGCTATCGAGACCCGCGACACAACGGACCCTGCCATGATATCTTCGCTGCTCATGACAGTGCTTGAAGCTCACGGTCGCCGCCTGTCGACGCCCCTGCTGCGCAAGCGTGTGCGCGACAATGTTTGCTGGAGCGATGGAGCAGAGAACCCTTGGCGGAGGCTGCCATTTTGGCTGGTGTTGCGTGTTGGGCTTGCAAGATACTTAGCCATCAAGCATGGTGGCGAGGTTGGCAGGCTCCGCTACAAATTCCTCGTTTGCGTTACACTCGCTCAGCTTCTTCGAGATGCCCTGACCTATCTCGATCCGCAAAGCATCACGACCCTGAAGGCCAAGCTCGCTCGTAGGCTTGCAAAGCTGGAAATGGCCAAAGCCCAAGCCTCTCCAGATACCCGCATCCACTACGATGCTGCGTTCACTTCTCTGAACCCGACATTCCAGACAACATTGCAGGAAGCGAACACACATGTCGCCAAAGCGTGGAACGTCTTGAAAGCGAGTATTAAGACACCCATTCGATCTCTTCCTCGGTATGCGCACGCGGAACACCTGACACTCACTTTGCCGAACTCCCGCCTCACCCTGCACCACATCTTGAACAATCCTGTAACTGTGGATGAGAGACCTATGGGCCCGTCTAGCTTCGACCAAGGTGCTGCCAACCAGAACATGAGGCCATTAGCAACCCACTGTTACTCTCTAACTCAGTTCGAAATGGAGGTGGAACAAAGCTTTGCCATCGACGCTTCGTCAACCTTCAGCGACACTTGCGCCAAAGCGTGTGACAAAATCCATGGCTACATCGACCTTGTGTCTTCTGAGTACGACGGTAATCCAGAGCAGAAGAGTATCATGATCCTGACAGTAATGCAACTGTGGGTCGCTTTGGATCAGGCTGCTACAAGCCTGTTCGGGCTGCTTCTAGCTTTCTCTCCAGGAATATCGGCCGACACGCTTGACGTCCTTCAGCTTCCACGATTATCCGACATGGAGCGTTTGCAGAGTATCCAAACGTGGCTTCGCTCCAGGCAGGAGAAGAGCAAGTTCACCAAGAGAACAATCTTCGATAACCCGCGCGCCGGCTGTTTCTCAGAACGGTTCTACGACGAATCCGATGATGGAGCTCTTCGTGAGCTTCATGAGCGTATTATGGTTGCTTCGGAGAAAGCTCGGGCTAATAAAGAGGAAGAGTTAAAAACTCTCAGTGAAGAGTATGAAGGATTGCTACAGAAAATCACGGAATTGTCGTGCGTCTACACTACTGATGGGTTTCTAAGAGAGCATGACTTCAAGAGATGCACGAAATGCTTTCTGGAACGAAAGGCAAAGAGGATGTCCATAGCAACTCATGAGGATATTCTACCGGAAGATCCTGTTCATGCCAAAGCCGTTGTCTTTGAGCTGGCCTGCCCGGCTGCTTTTGCGGCCTACCGCAGTGCTACTTGGAAGATCTTGGGATTTCTGGCGCGTACGCGAACGACACACCGCTTCCAACCTCGTTTGCTGATTCAGCATTATTTACCCCTCGCGCTATTCTCGGCTCCGCTCACAAGGGGAATCACGTTAGCCTCGAAGACCAAGTCCTTTCTTGGTACTCACTACCGTAAAGTCTATTTTCCAGCCTGCCTGGATAACGTTTGTTTGCGTAACCCGCTGCGACTTGAGTATTTCGACAACTTGACGAAGTCCTGGCCAGGTTCAGAGAAAGAAATCCCGACCTTTGGACATCACTGCCAAGTGGCGATTCCTTCAAGATCCCCCTTCTCCCCACTGCTATCTCAGCCTCAGTTTGCACCTGATGCAGAAGGGCCTTCGTCGAACGAAATTATCGCCAGCCAAAACCGGTGCCCACGAGGTCTCAACCCTCATGAGTACATGGCCTTCCAGAGTCTATTCTCCGGAAAGCACCATAGATGGCCACTCCTGCTTGTTGAACTTGCATCATCAAACCTCAATTTCAGCGCAGGAGCAACGTCGCTGTTGGTTTCTCAGCTCTCATCCCAAGCCGGCCCGTCGCATGAAAATGACGCCCTTCGAATCGTTTACCAGGTCTTCCGTGACACTTTCTTTTGCGAGAGATTACTCGAACAAATCCGAACCCGCCTTGAGATGGTTGCTGGAAACTGGAGAGAAACTAACAGCATGGACATGCTCATCACTCTTCTTCTCCGGTTGATCGCCTTAGGATGCCAGAAACCCGCCCAAGATGCATCGTTCTTGCTTGATCAAGTCCGACGTATTACCCACAACTGGATTTGTCAGCTGCGTTCAGAAATCTATAAAGCAACTGACGCTGAGAGCTCCCACCGATGTTCGAGGTATGCGCTTTGGGCGGCCCTTCTCTGCCGACGGACCTTCTCGCTCTATTGTGAGGATGACTACCAGAGACTAGACGAAACCCTTTCGTCTATAGATCTCCAATGCTTCGTCGAATCTTCTATTACTCTGCAAGACAATATGATTAGCAACCCAGCCACCTTAGCTGCGGGGTTGCGGCATGCTCTTATCCGGGACCTCAAGATGGCCTACCGTTTGAAGTTTCTACTTCAACGATCAATCATGGAAAACTCCGACGGCTTGATCACCGCGATTAACAACGTATGGCCGTCTGTTCCAGGATCTACACTGAGGAGGTGTTCGGACCTACATTTTCTCGACAGCCCGTATCACTGGACGCTTCAGCTCACTTTCGTGGGTGGCCAACAGATCAAACGGCAAACAGTTCATTACGACATTCTCGAAGGCCATCTCCTGATTGACAATCAACCTCTGGGCAGGCTCCCTACCGAGCATCGTGATTCGGTGGTCTTACAAGAACTGTTCGGCCAGCAGAACTTGCTCATTTGCCCGTCTGAAATGTATGGGATGGCATACAAGCTGCCGTTTGCTGAAAACGGTCATCAAATCCATATTGGATTTCGCAGTGGGAGGCTGATCGTTCGCGCTTGGAAATGGGAACCGGAATTTGGAGAGAGGATGCTTGAACATATTCCCCGAGGTGCTTTCATTTACGACGGGAAGTACGACCTTCCAGTGTCCATGGTTGACAACTGTGTTCATTGGTTGGATGTGACCAATGCTCTTCTCGAAATTCGTCCAGACTCTGACAAGTGGAAACGAAAGCAAAGCGACTGGTGCATCGATATGAAGATACACGTTGCCTACCGTCGCGAGAGCCGCTTGGTCGATCCACACAGTTCACTTTTTCGCCAATTTGCGACCATCCTCGAACACTTTGAACCCTCACCGCAGCTGACGGTCTACCAGCCAAAGAAAGGTTCGCTGTCCGTCGAACTGAGGCGCCTGGAGCTCACCTTCAACGTAAACAAAAGGCGTATGCTTTATTGCCGGGAACTCAGAGCGGAAATTGACCCGAATCAAGACGCTGGCACTTGGTACGGGCTCAACAGTAAGTTGGTTCTTCGTGATCCAATCAACGTGCAGAACCGTAGCATCATTGTGCCGTTGGGGGCTCTTACGTATCACCGCAACAAGTTCCACGTACTGGTCAAGGCTCAACCCACCGGAATTTATGCAAAGTTCTCAATCAATACGGTCCTTGGCCGGCTTGATTGTGCTGCGGAACCGCGCCTACTGTATTTCAAAGCGCAGTTGCACGCATTCACGTCTGCAGTGCTTCCGGACCCGCTGACTGGCCGGACTGGTTCTGAGGAAGCTTTACACTTACTACGGTCCGGCAGCTTTCAGCCATGGTCGCCCTTGCAGGCCGCCGAGTTACCAACCCTCGTCTCGATAGCCAGCTTGACCCCCGGCCGAGAGTACTATCCTGAAGGCCTAAAGCAAATGCAGGTAACTCACTGGAATCCTAAGTTGACAACTACCATTCAACGAGACGAGTTCCTACCACTGGTGGAGACCATCTGCCGAAGGTCCTCTGAACTGCGCAACTTCGTGGATTCCGCTGCTGAGAGCCTTCCATTTCCAGAGCTCGATGCTCACCTACTTCGACGCAGCATCAACCACAGGCAACTGTATGAACGCACCAACGACGAGTTTAAAGGACGTTTCGGCTCGCAGGATATGACCTATATGGCCCGGGACAGGCATTCGTTTACGTATCAGCGCCAAAATGTGTTCGATAGCGTGAAGCTCCTAGCGAGATGGTCTCCGCAGCTTGCTACGACTTCGGAGCTTGGCCATATCCTGCAAAAGTGGCCGGTTATCCAGGGACATGGCCAGAAGTTTGACAAGATCCTTCTTAGTGATCTTTTGGATCTTCAGTTTGGGCACCACTGGGGCTCCTTGATCGATTTCTGCCGTGAGGCAACCCATGATCAACTTTACAGCCTCAGCTTCATGTTCGGTGTATTGTCTTTCAGACAAGACGCGGACATGGAGATAGTTCGCACTCTTGTTGCCTTCACGATATCTGAGCGGTTGAAGAACCTGGTGCCTCCGAAATGGCCTTCATACTCACAGTTCCGTCAAGACCACATCCCTAACTTAGCTCACATCACGCAACTGATCCAACCCCTCCTTCTACCTTATTCTGGGGATCGTTGGTCTGACATGAATGACGTCTTTTCAGGTAAATTGCGAAGGAAGTTGGAAGGGGAGCAGAAAGCCCACGAGGAGAAAGCAGAAAAAGACGGCAAGGCCTTCGCTGACTTTCTACTGACTCAGTGGCCTTGCGCGGAGCCGACACTTGAGGGTCTGTCACAGGAGTCCCCTCTCTTACTTGATGTTACCCAGGCTTTCGAGATCATCAAGCCAGAGTGGCTACGCCTTTTCCAGAATATCCAACTGTCTCAATATATCGCGCAGGTGCAGCAGATCCTCGATCACTACAAAGGTCCAGCAATCATCACGCAGATGGAACTCCCCTCTGAAGAAGAGCGAGTCTTGTTCTTTGGTCATCGTGGCGATGACATTCCCTCGCTACCCAGAGACTTGTTGTGCAAGTCTGGCCGCACCACTCCAAAGATAAAGCTCGATGACTTAACATCTTCGCCAAGGATGACAGAGGGCAGCTTTGGGTCGTCACACTCCCTCCATGCGGGCAAGGAAAATATCTCCAAAACCCCCAAGATGGCGCGAAAAGCACGCAAAGCCTCTGGAAAGACCCGAGAAGTAGTCGAGCTTGAGCAAATTGTTCAAGCTTTGTCAAAGTCACGGTCTACAGTGCGGCAGCATTACGCACGAGACCTGAAGCAAAGCATCTGCTCGCTGAAGTCATTGAACACCGAAATGCCACGACCAAACGATCCAACTCTTCAAATCCAGCTGGCTGTAGCCATCTCTCAAGCTCGCCAAAGAGTGCAGGACCAACTCGATTCAGTTTTGGACAGCCTGGAGCGGGGCGATCCGCGAGCAAAGTGGTTGAAAGCAGGCGGTTTGTGGCCGTGTACTACAACTGTGGCACTCTTGGAACAGATCCGCTCTATCTCGGCTACAGTCTTCGGCTCAGGAATGAAAGAAAGCCTTGTAGAGTTCGCAATTTCCATCACGCATCTACAAAAGGTGTTACGCATGCAGGATGCTTCTCTAAAGGAAAATAAGCAGAAATTAGAAGAAGAGCAAGCTCACTCGGGGCATACAAATTGGCAACCAGTCAACAACACCGACTGGCTACTTCTTGAAGTCGATTCAAATATCCTCATTCGGCCAGGACAAATTGATGTCGCGCTTGCAACCATTTCGCCAAATTCTGGGGCGAATTCTGTTCTTCAAATGAACATGGGACAAGGAAAGACATCATGCATTATACCCATGGTTGCTGCATTCCTCGCAGATACAAAGAGACTTGTACGCATCATCGTTCCGAACGCCCTTCTTCTGCAGACGGCCCAGTTGCTGCATGGAAGGCTCGGGGGCCTCTTAGGTCGCCAAATTCGGCATGTTCCTTATTCGCGAAAGACTCGAACTGCTCAGGACACGACCAAGGCATTCTGGGATATCCACAAGGAGGTGATGAGGGAAGCTGGAATCATGATCGCACTTCCGGAGCATACCATGTCGTTTATGCTAAGCGGTTTACAGCGCTTGTCGGACAACCGCATCCCTGAAGCAACGCCGATGGTGAAAGTCCAGGCATGGATGCGCAAAGTTTGTCGTGATGTGCTTGACGAGTCGGATTTTACCCTTGCAGTTCGCACTCAGCTCATCTACCCTTCTGGACAACAGACCTCTGTTGACGGACATCCTCACCGCTGGGAGACGGCAGAGGCTCTACTAAAATTGGTCGAAACCCACATCTGGAACCTGCACCGCGATTTCCCTAAAAGCATTGAAGTAATCACAAGATCAGTTGGGGGATTTCCGCTTTTCTTCTTGTTGAGAAAAGATGTAGAGGACGCTTTGATTGCGCGCATCGTGGATGATCTCGTCCGTGGTAAGACTCCAATTTTGCCATGCCAAGAATGCCCTTTGCGAGACAGGCAAACCATTCGGAAATATCTCACGAACTCTTCTGTGGATCAAGCAACCTTGGACCGGATTCAGGAAATGTTCACAGACACGCCCATTGCATGGCAAAGCCTTCATCATGTGAGAGGGCTCCTGGTACACAGGATCCTTCTGCTCACACTCAAAAAGCGTTGGTCCGTCCAGTATGGTCTCCATCCTTCTCGAGACCCAATTGCTGTTCCATACCATGCCAAGGGTGTTCCCTCAGATCAAGCAGAATGGGGTCATCCCGACGTCGCCATCTTATTTACCTGCCTTTCCTTCTACTACCAAGGCCTCTCGCTCCCCCAGGTACGACAATGCTTGGAGAATGTGGTGAAATCAGATGATCCGTCAAGCGAATATGATCGCTGGATGCATAGTGGCCCCAACATCCCCAGCTCACTGAGGGAGTGGAATGTCATCAACGTTGACGACGAGTCCCAACTGCATGAGCTATGGCAGCATTTACAGTACAGTATCGTCTTGGTGAACTACTTCCTCAACCATTTCGTCTTCCCTGTCCATGCGAAGCAGTTTAAGATTAAACTGCAGTCCTCTGGGTGGGACATTCCGCTGATGGCGTTGGCGCCATCGCCAGACGAGAAGCCCTCAGCTCACATACCATTGACGACAGGTTTCAGTGGAACGAATGACAACCGGACGCTGTTACCGTTGACCATAAGGCAGCAGGATCTGGCTGGTCTCTCTCACACCAACGCCGAAGTCATTACGTACTTGCTTCAGCAACGCAACCGACGTTACATCCTCGCTGCCGACCAAAATGGAAGGCGTATGTCTGAGACGGATTTTCTTCGAGGTCTTCTCAAGCGCGGGATCCGCATTCTGATAGATGCTGGAGCTCAAATCCTGGAGATGGACAATCATACTCTCGCTAAGTCATGGCTACGTATCGACACTCAGGCCAAAGCGGCCCTTTTCTTCAAGGAAAACAAAGCAATGATCCTCTACCGCAACGGCGCTTTGGTCCCACTCATCGCAAGCCCATTTGCTGAGGATTTGAGTGAGTGTCTCGTTTACCTTGACGAAGCGCATACTCGTGGGACCGATTTGAAGATGCCGATGAATGCCATAGGCGCGTTGACTCTGGGTCTTGGCCAGACCAAGGACCACACTGTACAAGGTTTGTTAATTTTCCACAAGTTCCTCCTGTATAAATGTTACTGACTAGAATGTAGCTGCGATGAGGCTACGACAGCTAGCTACCACGCAATCGGTGGTATTCTTTGCCACTCCGGAAGTTCATCAAAGTATCTCAGACCAACGGTACAAGAATAGACGAAGAGACCCAATCGATTCCTACGATGTTGTTTGTTGGCTTCTAGAGCAGACCTGCGCCGGGCTCGAGCAACTTCAGCCGCTATACTACTCTCAAGGCGTAGATTTCTGCCGTAGATCCCAGGCTTGCATCGAAAATCCTGACGTTCTCACGGACGCAGACCAGCGTGAATCTTGCCTGAAAGAACTTCGCCAGGTGGAGCATCAGACGCTGGAGCAAATGTACAAGCCCAAGACGAAGACTAAGGTTTCCAACCCTTCCTCATCGTTCTCTCCGCAGCTCGCAGGGATGATGAAAGAGCTCAACACCATGCGCAAGGGATTTCAGGATAATGGAAATGCTGTCCACGCGTCAGCTCTTCAGGAAGTCGAGCAAGAAAGAGAGGTTGCGCACGAGGTGGAGAGTGTTCGTGAGGTGCAGAAGCCTGTGTACTTCTCACCCATCGAATTCTCCGGCCTCCACAAGGATATCGCCAATTTTGCTCAGACTGGTAGGCTTGTGGCCGGTTCTTTCGGCTACGAACACATGTTCATCTGCCTACGCGGCACCGCCCTGGGATCGAAACATGGGATCAACGCCGAGATCATTACGTCTAAGCTATTCGTATCGAAGGAGTTTGCCCAGACTGTAGTAGTGCCTCGCCCGAACGACAATTTCCTACGCCAAGTCAACTGGGTGCTTTGGAGCACGGAGGCCGACGTGGCGATGGTTGTGATCCCAGAGGAAGTTGAGCTGCTCATTCCCCTTCTCCGCAAGGTCAGAAAGCCCGTCACCCACCTCCTCACTTATGCTCCGCCGGTCACCCGCAAGATGGTCCACTTCAACGACCTGACTTACTATTCGATTCCTCGCATGCCGCGCGACTGGAAGGCTCCCGACTGGCTGAGCATGGAGCTCGGCCTCTTCGCCGGCCGTCTGTACTTCGAGTACGACGAGTACGCGGGTATGATGAGGTATCTCGGCATCCGTGAAGACAAGCAGTCGGAAGAGCTCGAGGCCGACAGCGACGAGTCGAACCAGCTTTCCGGGGGCGAGATATCCGACAGTTCCGAGGGACCCTCGGAGTATGCAATCGGAGACACGAGAATCGTCATGAGAAAGGCCGTCCCGTTCACGAACAGGCCCCTCACCTTCATCCGCGAGTGGCTCGCCTCCCGCCGCAAGGGCCAAGACTTCACGCACACGCCCATGGGCTTCCTTTGCCAGGGCATACCGCTCTCGGCCGACCATCCTTTCTTCGCCGAGATCGTCAAAGAACAGCCGCTGTCGGCGCTTTTGGGCAAGATGAAGGGCGCAAGTGGGGCTGTGGGCGGCGCGAGCATGGCCGCCGGCGGGGCGGCGGATGACGAAGACGACGAGTTTGATGATGCGGATGAAGAGTTGTGGTTTGATGCCGAGGAGGATGGCGTCTTTGATGAAGGAGAGGAGGAGTATCCGGAGAAAGAGGACCCGGGCGAGGACACGGGCGAAGAGTATGAAGTGGATTGAATAGGGGAGGCTTTGGAGTTGGCTGATTGCTGAAAAGGGTTTTACGGCACGAAGGTGTGGCTTTTGGCTTACTGCTTTTGCTTCCTCCATGGAGAGTCGAGGTGTTCTTTGGTGGTCACGGTGGAGGACCGTTGGAACAAATGAACTCAAGGATATGGTTAATACCAAAAAAAAAAAACATAGATAGGAAGGGAGAAAAGGGTATATATGGCGGGAAGAGATGTTGGATCAGAAGAGCAGCTATAGCTCAGATATAGATAAATGGACAAAAAAAATTTAAAAGAAAAGCGTAAAATGCGCAGTTGTGTGCCTCGTCGCCTTTGCACCGTATGTATGCTGGGAATGGCATCCTTGGCTTCGCTGGCGCTCAGTGCCAGCAAACGCACTATTGACGCCGCCCTTTCACATCCCAGCGCCCGCGGACCTGCGCAGCTGCATCCGTGGTATCTCAACAAACTCCGATAGAACGCCCCAAGTGAAATTCCATGCCCCATACCCCACGCGCGCGCCATCCCAAAGCCCCAAACCCCAAACCTCCCCAATCGCCCCTTCTCCCCCCTTTTCCCCCACCCATCCATCCATCACCCAACGCGCCCCCCCCCCTCACATCGGTTCAGCTCAGCTTCAGTTCTCAGCCTCAGCCTCTCGGCAGCTTCAACCCAAACCACCTCCCCACGTCCCCCCGGATCCTCTCCCGCAGGTGCTCGTTGAACCCGTACGTCAGCGCGTTGGCGAACCCGACGTACTGGCTGCCGCTCTGCAGCACCGCGAGCGTCTCGCTCCTGTGGCCGGTCGCCTCGAGCAGCCGGTTGACCATCCCGGGCAGCCAGAGCAGCACCCACGCGACCGGGTACGCGTTGAGCAGGAGCATCCGCCGGATCTCGCGGGCCACCTGCTGGGACTGGTGGGCGGCGAAGGTGGAGATTGTGGGGGAGGGAGGGGAGGGGGGGCTTGTTTTTGGGGTGGTGGTTGTGGTGGTGGTGGTGGGGAGGGAGTGCGTGGGGAGGAGCGGGTGCGTGGAGGTTGCGGTGCTGGTGGAGGCGGTGCGGGGGGCGGGTGGGGCGGCGAGGGGGAAGGGGGGGTCGTCTGCGCTGGGGTTGGACGGGTAGGTGTGGTGGTGGTGGTGGATGGGTTGGGGTTGTCGCGGCGGAGGCGGAGGCGGAGTGGGTTCGGGGGCTGTTGGGCTTGTGTGGGGTTCTGGTTTCTTGTCAGTACAGGGTGCTGTGGGCAGTCCTTTGAGGGGTGTCTTCCGGACGGTCGTCGCGGAAGGTAACCATTCCCCCGTCCGGCGGAGGTGTCATCGGGAATGAAGAAGTGGGCCAGGTTGAAAATGTTAAAGCACTCACCATGTGTGGGCAAGAACATGTTCTCGTCATCCCGGAGGGGCCAGTCGTCCCTCATCACGTCCGGAGCAACGTGCTCTTCCACCTCTTCATGCTCGCGATACGGCTCGACATTGCTGTGGTCACGGACGTTGAAAGTAAAACTGGCGGTTTCGTTGTATCCGGGGAATTGGATGGGCCGTCCGGGGAGACTCGAGTGGTCCACAACGAAATGGTTCTTTTGCATCCGTGCATACTCCAGCTGCAGCTCCTCGTCGTAGGTAGATGCAGAGTCTTGCCTTCCCATCTTCTCCTTGGAAAGATCGTTGCTGCTGAACGTGGCGAAACTTGCCCTCGGACGGTTAAAAGTGGTGTTCAAATCGATCGAGTCCTTCGCCTGCGTGCCCGCCATCATCTGGAAGTGTTGGCGCATGTACCACCAGACGTAGATGTAAACGCCAATGGTGATGAACATGATGGCGAAGCGCCAGCCATGTCCGAGTGCGTATCGCAGATCAGTGCGCTGAGACGAGATCCAGCACCAGTTGCCGCTCACGGGGGCCATTGTTTGTAGACCCGCGGCAATGGAACCTACCACGCGGGACTGTTAAGACTACGCATATGAGCAGCACGCGAGGGAACTCACTGGTGATGAGGGGGACAACCCAGACGGACATGCATATCATGACTTTCCTGCCGAGCGATGCATTTGGCATGTAGGTTTTGCGAGTAATGGTGAGGACCGTGACCAAAGCTATGGCGAGGATGGAGAAGTCTGCGGCCTGTAGTAAAGTTTAAGCCGGTGCCATCACTACCACGTGGCATCGGCTTTGCTTACCTGCACAGACAACTGTCCGACCCACCCGTTCAACGTGCATACCGGACTTGGTGAGAGAGTGTGATCCTTGACAGTTATGATGCCCGATATGGAGTTGTTCAGTGAATTGATGAACTCTGGCGAGCGTGTTTTGTCAGCGGTGTACAAAAACGGCTGAATACGATGGGTGGGCTCACCGGCAAGCGCAAGGTTGAGTACAAGTGCATGGCGAAACGAGCGTTGCTGCTCGCGATAGACGATGTATGAGATCAAGACGCAGGTTGTAGCAACGAAGGAGAGCAGACTTCCCACAAGCGTGATGGTTGATATCAACTCGTTATACGCCATGCTGAGAGCACGACGAAGGGAAAAGGTCGTGAAAGGGGAGAGGAGAACATGACCAAAGCAAAGTGCGTTGATGGTGGGGTTCCAGGGCGCCCAACTATTCATGTACGAGACGCGCCGTTACGCCTCGCCTGCCCAAACTCAATTGCAGTAGTTTCAGGAACCGATCGGCTTGGCGTGCCTAGTAAAGTACGAATTCAATCCGAAGGCACATCCCGTAAGCGCACCCACCATACTCCTTCAGATCCAGAAGCTTGATCACCAGGTGGATCTTCCCAGCGGATCGGCACGATGACCCTGAAGGCTGTGCACCCCCAGGTGCTTTGTCAGAGTGAAAATCCCATCCGAGCTTGATAGTTCGTAGCTTGTTTAGCGTGGACGAATCATGCGGTGGCCCGTGCCATGAAGTCGCATGATAGGGGTGCCAAAAATAGACAATCCATTACTGGGATCCTCATTGTCACAGAGTTTGGAAACGAAGGCTACGGCAACCCTCTTTTGAAAGTGCTAACGTTTGGATGCGCATTTTGTCCTGTTCCTATTTTCTAGGAACGAATCAGCGGAACGGTCCGATGGCATGGAGAAGCCGGGTGTCAGGGCTGCGAAGCTTGATTGATGATTCATGAAGTCATGCGCGAAGCTCCTGGCAGGTTGCAGATTGAGGAGAAATCGGAGAGGTACTTCTTGATGGAGTAACTTGGTCAGCTGGGGCATCTGGATACAACCGTCTCCACTGATGAGTCGTAAACTGGGCCAAAGCACGACGGGAGTAAGCGACTGCGAAAGGAGCTTGTGCTTAGGAATCCGGCAGTGCTGGTATTGAAATGTTCAACAATTGGGAGATACCGGAAATAGAATAGCACGCTGCCAAAAAGGCACTGCGGTTGAGGAAACTGAGCTGTTTCAAGCAACATGTTTCTGAGGTAAGCAGCCCTGTCCGAGTCGCAAAGCTTCCGTAATGATCATGACTCGGTGCGAAGCGGCTGGTACCGCACCCGACAGGCGCCACATAGTCAGTGAACAAGTGTGACATCCAATCGGCAGCCCGAAGTTCGGGAGTGTGCTGCCCGCCGTCGGCATTTCGCGAGTGATCAGCCAAGATAATTTCCCCGCGCATCGCCAAAAAGAATGCAACCGAGGCAGCTGATGAGGCGAACGTGGGAACCGCCGTCGCAGATTGCTGGGCGCCTTGAGGAGATGTGGGAGGCGTTGGGGCGCGTTGGTTTTGGCTTCGAACAGTGCGTGACGATCATCCGGCGCACCCGGCGCAGCTGTAATCACGACACCTCAGTTGAGCAACCAATTTTATACTGCATCTTCGATGTCTCTAAGGCTTCGCTTCGCTTTTGTGCACTTGTCTCTGGATTGCGTTTTTCCACTAGTGGCCCAAGGCCGTCTTGTGAAAGGCTTCATATATAGCTCTGCGTGCCTAATGATAAAGTCATCGAGCAGTATGTCATACCGGGCTGAAATCCGGAAGGAGCTTCGGAGAAGAGCTTACAGTGGTGTCTCTGTGTGCACTCGTCTACTCCATAACCTAAACCCCTGGGTGGGGAAACTTTTCAGGTTTCGTGCGAAGGAAACATTTCAGCCATACGCGGCCAAGCCCCACAAAAAGTTTGCAATGAACGCTTCCTGTGACTACTTCATATGCTCCCAAAAATGCGCGAAGCTCACTGGGTTTTGCACTGCCAAACGTTGAATCGAGCTGGTTGAGACAATATAGTTCGACCGTGGGTCAGCTCGGGCTTCGACGGTCGTAATTTGAAGCAAGTAGATGTGTATGCTGCAACACAGCCTTGATCTCATTCTTGAGTAGCTGCGATATGTATCAGCCGCATTGAACCAGATTGAGCTTAAAGTACCATATATGATGCCAAATCAGGTACTGTAGTGAGAGTAGTACGAGGTGGCGTTCATCCTGTAGAAGCAGATGATGTACGTGTACGTGGAGAGAGATGCCGATGATGCCTTAGCCGAAGAAGGCGGTGGCGATGATTGGGGACCAAGTGCTGGCGGAGGAGTGCCCCGCGGTCCTGCCCTGCCAAAAAAGAAAAAAAGTACAAAGGCTGTAGGAATCGTAACGGCCAAACAATTACCCACACTATCCGGTCGACGCCCGACCAGACACTTCTCCCTTCCTTACTGCGTGTTTGCCGTTTCCGATTTTCAAAAAGGCCTTCTTTCCACAAGCAACAGTGCCGGCCAGAAGAACCAGTATCGATCGCGACTGAGCATCCTCATCCTGAAGCTGGTCGAGTTCCCTCATGCTTAAAGCAATGACCGACTCCTTCGTTGAATCAAACAATGATCCAAATGCCTCGTGCCGACCCAGACAAAACGTTGGACCCACTGCTAAACCCTCGAACGAGGACGCGAAACGAGCTGAAAAGAAACCTTCAAGGGTCCCTTTCTTTCCGCCGGCCGTCTACATTGTTCGCTTTTGTGGCAAAGCATTATAGCCATTAGTCTCGCTCTTGGCTTTCCTCGCGTGGTGTTCCTCACGCTACCTACCCATGGAATACGTGCGGCAGATAAAGCTGGTAGGTACTACGCGTTCCCGCCGACCTGGATCGGGGATCCGCCGTGTTGAAGGAGAGTGGGAGAGGCAAATCCAAGACGCCTCCGTCCGTAAGAAGGTGAGCTGGTCACAGAAAGCGGCATCCGGGTTGCGCGAGACTCCCCTCCATGGACCGTCCTCCCCCGGGCGCCACTGCCGCCGCCGCCGCCCTTTCCCAAGCCCCGACACAAAGTTGATGTTAGAGGTTCCAGCCCTCTCAATATATAAACCGCGAGAGCGAACCCCCCTTCCATCAAATATGGACGGTTAGCGCGATGGGCATGCTCCGGCACAATACATCGCCACCGGGACCTTGTAAGCGTGAAACCCGCAGGTCTGTGATCCGTTGGGTGTTGTCCCCCATTGGGGCGAGCGCTTGGTAGCAGTCCGCGAGTTCGATCCTGGGTTGGGTGTCACACTACGGTTCCTGCACCTACTTTCGGGGATTGGGCTTCGCATCATTGGACTGCTGCCGGAGACGTGAGTTGCTTTTTTGCCCTTTTTTCTTTTTTCAAACACCCGCCAGCATCTCTCCGGCAACGTCGACGACAGCTTCTTTGGCATCCACCCACCCTCATCCGAAACGGTACATCTCTACCGGGCCGCATTGCCAACGCGGTCGCGCTGCGTACTACTATAGAACAGCTCTACGCTTGGACAGTGCAAATCAGCGGCGCAAACCGCGATACCTCCTCCACCTCCATCTACGCCATCACGGAATCCAAAGATCTTGGCCAGGTATGGGATGCGACGCTCTACCAGCCAAACCGGCCGCGTCCGCACCAGAGCGCTTTTTCAACGCACTCACTGGCGCCACTTCCGTCAATCACGAGCATCTGTATCGCCGCGACGTTTTGGATACCGGTGGGAGAGATACTTCCAAACAACCAGAGGAGCGGCGAGTCTGCTTGCTGGAACAAAAATGTTGGAGCAATGGCCGTAGTGCCACGACGAGGGGTTCAGTATGTGATATTGGCGGGACGAGTCTGCTGTGGCAGAGCAAGATGGAGAGAACGATACTGGCAATGATAGAGCCGGCGATAAGACTGCTGGATTTGTAAGTATCACCTATGAGGAAATAGAAGACGAAGGGCCTGAGGACGAGACTGGCACTTTGAGCGCAGGTAACGGGACGGAAGAGGATGATAGGGGAGAAGCCGCCATGATGGAAACCGGGAATCTCAAATATCGATTTGGCATTGGTGTAGGAACACCTGATGGGATACAGGTAGATTGACGCGTTTAGGTACTGGGATGATGGTGTTGATGCCTTCTGTCTCAGGCGTTACTGGATACTTTACCATTTTTCTCCCATCCTGAGCCCTACTCATGTTGGTGCCGTTCAAACGAATCCATTATGCTCTTTAATGGCGCACTTCTTGCTGCCAACCGCCTTGCCTCCCTCAGTCAAATCCTTCCCACTCCTCATCATCATCCAGATTTGTCTTCTTAGTCTGCTCCTTGACCTTCTCAATCATAACCTGCAGCTCATCCTCCTTCTTCCGCTCCTCATCCGTCAACTTCTTCTTCCTCTCGCCCTCCTTCTTCTTATGCCTCTTCTCCCTCCGCTCCTCCCTCAACTTCTTCGCCTCCCTCTGCTCGCTCCAAGCATTATCCCTCCCGCCCTTGCGCTTCTTCGGATTCTGCTGCTCTTCCGTGCCATTCTCCCTCTCCTCCTTCGCCTTCGCTTCTTCCTCCTTCCGATGCTTCTCGCGGATCTTGTCGGCGTACTTGTAGTTGTCCCAGTCGATCGACATGCCCAGCTTCCAATCGCCCTCCCACTTCTTCGTCTCCGGCATCTTCGGCATCTTCAGCAACCCCCACGCGTCCGCGTGCTGCTGCCAGTCGAAGTCCTTGACGCGGAAGATGCTGCTCGCGGCGTGTTTGCTGTACGACTGGACCCAGCTGACGAATGCGCGCTGCGCCTTATCGTGGATGGCGCGGTCCTTCAGCACCAGGTCCCGGATCGTTTGCGCGGCCTCCTGCGCCTCCTCGTCCGTGATCTCGACGCTCGGAGTCGCCAACGGCGCGATGGGCGTTTGCCGCACGGCGAGGAAGGGGATGTAGTCCTCCTCGTGGGTTCCCTTCGTCAGGAAGGTGACGGCCAAGCCGCGGCGTCCTGCACGGCCGGCGCGTCCGCAGCGGTGTATGAAGGTTTTCGGATCGGAGGGAGGATCGATTTGGATGACGAGATCTACGAGGGGGATGTCGAGGCCACGGGCGGCGACGTCGGTGGTGAGGAGCACTGTGGGGGATACGCTTTGGGTGAACCGCTTGAAGTTCCTGTCGCGCACGTTTTGGGGGTGCTTTCCATGTAAGGGAACAACAGTGGCTGATGTTAGGATTTCGGGGAGGACATGTTGGAAGTAGTCTACACCGGCACACGTGGAGACGTAGATTATAGATTTCTGAGGTGTGGGGGAGAGTGTTGAGAGAAGTTTCGCAATAGCCGGGAGTTTGTGAGAGGGAGATGTAAGAAGGTAGTTCATCTGCAGGGACGCCGGGGTACGTTTGTCAAGAGCTCCTGTTGCGGATTTGACCTTGACTGCGATGCGGACCGGATTTCTCAGGCCAACGCGGACAAGCTGTGACACGGCCTCGCTCACACTGGCACTGAACAGACCGGTGCGCCTCTGCTTCGGCAGTCTCTGCAAGATTTTTTGCAGGTCATCCTTGAAGCCGAGATCCAATAATCTGTCGGCCTCGTCCATGACCAGGACTTCAAACGAGGATTGCGGGCAGTGTACATGTGGAGAGGAGAGGAGTTCGAGGAGTCGGCCCGGAGTCGCAATGAGCAAGTTTGGAGAAGTTTTGAGGAAAGTACTAAGGTCTTGGGCGGGAGTGGTGTTTCCGCCGAGAAGCAGTTGGGGTATCACTTTGAGCGTAGAAGAGGGAAAGGCGGGCTTCTCGTCGCGGTTCGAGGTCTCGTCGCGGGGTTGTAATGCGGCTGCGGAGGGAGCATGGAAGGCAAGAAGGGACGTGAGGACGGCGTGTATCTGAGTTGCTAGTTCTCTGCAACTCCACAGTCAGTAAATGGTGGTGACGGTGGATACGGCGGGATGTACCTTGTGGGCGAGACGACAATGGCGCCAACATGGTGCTTCTTGAGGGGCTCCTCAAGGCGCAGGAGGCGTTCGACAAGCGGTATCAGGAAGGATAGCGTCTTTCCGCTGCCGGTCACAGCTTCCACGACCACATCCTTATAGCCCATGAAGAGCGGGATCGCGCTTGCCTGGACAGGCGTCATGCGCTCGAAGCCCATGCTGGAGACGGCATCGAGGACCCATTCCGACAGCGGCGGAGTGAGGGAATCCCACGCTCTGGGGTTCTTCGGCTTCTCGGGAGCCATGGCGAGGGTATCGGGTTCGGTGAAGGAGTGTCGGCAGCGCCAGGTGGATGCGGCGCGCGGCGATGCGCTCGAGTCGCAGCGGGCCTCGCAAAAATTCAAGCGCGAGTCAGCGGCTATCGATAAGATGACGCATTGAGTCGCTCGCGGCCCGTGCACGTGACCGGGCGCATCAGGGTCTGAACAGGAAATCCATCGACAGGCCGCGGCAGCAGCGAGCGGTCGCGCGAGCGGTGACTGGTTCAGGCGCGTCACAGCGCGTTACTGTGACCGGTGCAAGCATGTGCGCGCGGATGAGTGGCCGGCCGGAAGCGCGATGATGTGCGATCCGAGTCGGCCGGGCCAGCATCGTAAGGACGAAAAAATCAAGGCTGCCCGGGACCGCCGACTTCCTGCTCGCAATCTTACCTGTATCCGTCTATTGCGCCCCTTCCGCCGCTTCCCTCTTGCTCAGCTCATAAGCCTCCACGCTGGCCGCCGACTCCGACGCTTCAGAACATGCGTCGGCAACACGCGCGCCCAACGCGACGACGACCCTTCCAGTGCTGCCTTTAGTGTCCTCGCTCTCGGCACGAGACCCTGTGACAACACCCAGCTCGCACGACACTGCCACATTCTACCACTTCCTCTCTTCACTCTGGTCCTCCGCACGCTCGTCACTCTCCGGCTACGTCCGCCCTCCTCTGCTTCCACCTTTCTCCGCCTGCTGGTATCCCGCCATGGCCGTCGCAGCCCGATCGCAGGTCCCGAGGACGCCGCGTGTTATCAGCCCGTCACCCACTCCCTCGGAGAATGGAAGCGCTAGCGGCTACTTCACGCGCTCCGCCGCCCGCCGAATGAACAGCAACCGCGACATCGTCTCGCCCCCGGCAATCGATGAGAACGACAGCAGCTCGGGCTCCGACGAGCTCGGCAGGCGCCCGCGCCTACGCAGCAGGAGCCCCATCAAGAAGAGGTTAAACGATGCTGCCGCTGCGCAAACAAGGAATAACAAGGAACTTCCTGTGCCGAACGGGTCGTCAAATGGCCATCTCTCGCCGTACACTGCAAGCTCAAACAAGGAATACTGGCGCAGTCTGAGTCGAAGCCCAAGCCCGCTCGGCTTGATCCCCATTCACCAAGAATGGCGGAATTTCGTAAGTCTCACTCTACCCAGGGAGGTGTGGCAGCGGGAAGCTAACAGTCTCCAGATCCACCGACACGAAATCCCTCGCAAAATACTCCACACTTCGATCGGCTTCCTTACTCTCGGGCTTTACGCCTCGTGCGCGCAACCGTCGCAAATCCACCCGGTTCTGCTCTCGCTGTTCATCCCGATCTTCACCACTGACGTCATACGGCACCGCTTCCCATCCTTCAACCGCTTCTACATCCGATGCTTGGGCGCCCTGATGCGCGAGTCCGAAGTCGACGGCTGGAACGGCGTCATCTGGTATCTTCTGGGCGCGTGGGCGGCCCTCCGCTTCTTCCCCAAGGACATTGGCGTCACGGCCGTGATGCTGCTCAGCTGGTGCGACACGGCGGCCAGCACCGCCGGCAGGCGGTGGGGCAGGTACACGCCCAAGGTGCGGCAGGGAAAGAGCCTGGCCGGCAGCCTGGCCGCCGTCGTGATGGGCGTCATCACCGCCGCCGCGTTCTACGGCTGGGTCGCGCCGAGCGTGGAGGCCCAGAACCCGGGCATCGACTCGGGAGACTTCGCGTTTGCGTTCCGGGGCCAGCTGGGCCTGCCCGCCGCAGTCAAGGACTTTTTCGGATGGGACAAGGACCAGGGCACCATTACCGGCAATCTGGCTCTCGGCACCATGAGCGTCGTGGCCGGCGTCGTCGCCAGCGTTAGCGAGGCGATCGACCTGTTCGGCTGGGACGATAACGTTACCATCCCCATTCTCGCCGCCGGTGGCCTTTGGGGCTTCCTCAAGGTTTTCGGATGCGCATGAGGCGCCAGAAGAGCCTCGAACAGATTTCTATCACAAAGCATCTAGAGCACCATTGTAACTTGACATATTTTTGCACTGGTTCGGCGTTTAGCAGGGGTCCATTGGGAAGGGTCGAGCGCCGCGGCGGGAGGGCCCGGAATGGGGAAGCGCTGATTTCGCGGCGCATCGAAGAATGAAAACAGAAGGATTATTGACGATCATGCCTCAGTTCTAGAAATTTCTTTTGCCTGTCGATCCCTGAGAGGTAGAGGATGTCGAGGCGGGGGCTTGTATGATACCACCAGCTGTGTAGATGAAAGCCAATCGGCAGTAATGTTTACCAATGATTAAATTTTGGTTGTCTCTCTCTCCCCTTAGTCTTGGACATCAGCCACTATTGCATCTCGCTACAAAGTTTTGTGCATGGGTTTTTGGATTGAGGTGTCCTCGGACCCTTTGTCGATCTCGTTTTATGCGTACGGCAATTCTCGCTTCCGTGAGCGCGTATCGGAACCGAAGCCATCAAATCCGGCTACTGTATACTTTGCGCCGAGCCTAGTTGTGTATTAGCATCGGCCGAACATAATAGTAGGCCGAATGCCGACCACATGGATTAAGTAAAATCAATAATGAGCACGGAAATTCTCCGCTCCAGCTCTGTCCTTGTAAGCGCATCCGAATCAGACGTTTGCAGCTTCTCCGTCGACACAAATAGTGGGGCATCCATGACCACTTCAATCCTTGATTGGGGTTGTAGTCGTTTACGATGGCCCCGGCGCCGGAGTTCGGGGCGGGGGAAAATGATGCGCGCAAGCATGCAGAGTATTTGGACATATATACAGCGCACCATATTTCCCTCATCATGAGCCTGTCAAGCAACTTGCTGGACCTGCCGACTTTTCTATACACACGTCTGAGCGTCATTCCGCTTCTTCCGTTGCACACACGGTTCCGGACACCGAAAGCGCGAACAGGCTAGCGGCTCATTGCCCCGCTCTGTGATACTTCGTCTTACATCGATCCCGGCTTACTTTTTAACGTTTCGCTTGCTGGACGACCCCGGGGAGGATCTTGGAACTAGACTTTGCTCCGGCCCATCATTAGAAAGCATCCTTGACCGAGGCCGAGACCGAAGAGAGGGGAAAGGGAAAAAAGGCCGACCAGGCTGCAGCATAAATAGCGGTTCCAACGCTTGATTACGTCTTTTTGAAGTGGCTGGAACAAGGCGGCACACTGCTGGGTATACAAAGAAGGGCAGCCCTCGACCACGATCGACGACCAGCGTCTCCCACAGTTTGAACCAAAAAGGAAAAAAAAAAAAAAAAGGAAAACTGCCGCAAAGCACGAAAAGCCGATCCTCCATCGTCCTCCCGCCTCGGAACGAACCAACACGACAAGCAATAAACAAAAAGTCGAAAGAACAGGAAGGGAAAAAAAAAAAAAAAGACCATGGGCCTCCCCCCCACCCCCGGCCGAGCCCTCCTCACCCTCGTCGCGCTCACGACGAGCTTCGGCTGCTACCTCGCCGACTGGAACGACACGCACATCTACCACCCGCTGTGGCTGCCCCACGCCAAGTTCCACAACGGGCAGACCATGTCCATGGGGCTCCTCCTCGGCCTCGCCGCGCTGTGGTACACGTGGGTGCCCTCGCCGCTCCCCGCCTCGCTCGCCGCGAGCCGGGAGCGCAAGGCCGTCGTCGAGACGAGGAGGGCGGGCGAGCTGGGCAGGTTGCGCACCGCGGTGCTGCTGGGGGGCCTGTACTGGGTCACGCAGGCGAGCGCGTACTTCTACCCGGGCGTGGCGGCGTTCGACGAGGTGCCCGGCAGGGAGGGCGAGGGGGGCGATCCGCTGCTGCAGGCGAAGCTGGAGGCGGGGATGTTTGCGCTGTTGGGGGCCGGGTGGTGGTTGGAGAAGAGGAGGATTTTGGGGGAGGGGGCTTGAAGGGCGAGGGCGGGATGGTGGGACTGCTGGGGTGGTTGGCAAGGCGGCGACGCTGCGGAGGGAGGGTTGGCTGCGGGAAGTGGCTGTGGTTGGAGGATATGCATGGAAATGGGGTTCGGGGTTGGCTGGAGGGTCTGGATTCGGACAATTTGACGGGGGATGCTGTGGGGGGAAGCTGTGGTTCTGCCATACAGAAGAATGTCCAGGCAATGTCAGGCGGGGCGAAGCTGGGAGGAGAAATTGTGAAGAAAGACGAACGCACTGGTCTGTGGTTTGGAGCGTATTAGTACATTAAGCCATTCTATGTCTATTTTTCAATGATCGTACATGCCATCATGCCCATACATAAAACCCCAATCACAAAATGAACAAGGTACACTTCATTTACATCTGTTTCCCCAAACATCAACACATCGTGGACAACCTTTACTCGTCCGAAGCCTGGTGCCCTTTCCTCGCTTTCACAGTCTCCTCCACAACTTCAGCGGGCGCAGCAGCCGCCGCGGCACCACCGGCAGCACTCTTGGCCTTCGCCTCAACCTCCATCATGTACGCCACGATATCGTCCTCATTCTGCTCGAGCGCCTGCTCGTCCAGCTCCTCCTGTTTCTTCTCCTGCTCGACCTTCTTCTGCTGGCGCTCCAAGTTCTTCTTCAGCAGCTGCGTGATCGCAAACACCAACGCGCAGCCCACCCACATGATATTCCGCTTGCCATAGTACCCCGCCAGCAGCACGTAGCACCCCGGCGGCACGACGCCGCTCTCGAACTGATCCGGCCTCTCGACGCGCTGCGCGCACTCCTCGTACGCCTTGGTGACCTTCGTGTGCAGCTTGTTCACACGGCACGCCGTCGTCTTGCAGTTGACGAACTCCTGGTCCCAGCCGGGGTACACGGCGGCGTGCGGGCGGTTCAGCCAGTCCAGCTCCTTGCGCCACGCGAAGTGCTCGCTCGCGCCGCCCTCCTCGTTGGTGCCGACGTCGACCCACAGCTCCGGGCGCTCGAACGGGTAGCGCTCCCCCTCGATGTTCGCGGTGCCCTGCTCGATGCGCAGGATGCTGTTCTGCGGCGCGCGCATGTACGACAGGCGGAAGCCGGCGCCGGGCGCGGCCGGCACCGCCGCCTCGCCGACCTTGGTGATGTTGTACACGACGCCGTGCACGAGGTGCGTCGCGTTGCGGAACACGGTCTCGAAGCTAATGCTGCCCTCGACCGCCACGCTGGGCGCGACGTCGCCGTCGCCGCCCTCCCCGGCGAATAGCCTCAGCGCGCTCCCCACGTTCCCGTCCCCCTCGTCGCGCAGCGGGAACGCCGCGTCCGACACCGTGTACCCGTTCACCTGCGCGCCCTCGTCGCCGTCCAGCCCCAGCGTGCGCGTGATGCGGAAGTCGACCTCAAGCACGCCGTCGCGCAGGTTCTTCTTCGGCCGCGAAGGGTCCGCGGGGAAGCACGCGCGGCACTCGAGCGGGAACTGCACGTGCTGGAAGCCGCTGCCGCCCGCGTCGGCGACGCGGATGGGCAGGTCCGCGAAGGGGAGCTGGTCGTGCGGCGAGATGAGCATGTCTTTGCGGATCGGGCGCAGGCCGGCCGAGGCGAGGCCGCTGGTCGACGCGGCGAGGAGGAGTGTCGTGGTCCGCATGGTGGGTGGTGGTGTGGGTGGGTGGTCGTCGTGGTGTGGAGAGGGAGGAGGGAGGGAGGGAGGAATGGCGGAGGGCGAATAATAGGGGAATTGGTGCGGCAAGTGATGACGGGGAACTTTTTGAGAGCGGGAGAGCGGGAAAGCGGTGGGGATTGTGGGCTAGGGTCTGGTGGAGGCAAAGGCGGTGAAGCGTGTCCCCGCTGCGTCATTTTTCTCGGCGCCGCTCGGGTCCCCCGCGGAGCTGCCCAGGCCAAGCCTCTTTCTTCTACGGAGGCTCGGTGCTACTTTTTACAACGACTTCACCTCTTTATTGCCGCAATACTTACATATGCCTCTAGTATGTCTATTATTACTAACTATCGACTCCGACGCCTCGTATCCTTTCTTATTACTCTTTACCGTCTTTATAGCAAGTAATTGCCTAAAGGTAATACTAGGGTACTAACGAAACGTAGATAATCGCGTAGGAGTATACTTTCTATATACCCCGCACGTAAGTCCTTATAATTATATATATTTTAATACGTAAAGCTAAAACCGCCTATATATCTAACTATAGATTCGTAATATTTACGCGAAGATCCGTATTAAATTTACGCTATTATATACGTTTTATAACCTTTTAATATAATATAAGCGAGTCGTATATAGTTTTAATATAGAATAGTACTATTTAAGGCTATAGATCGCTCGGTAAGGTTCTAAAGAACTTCTATTAGCCTAGAAAAACGCTAGATAGCTTATATAAGCGATCTAACTTTAGATATTAGCCGCTAAACTTACCTACGATCGCCCTAAACTCTATAGTATTAAATAAATAGATAGGTAGGTAACTAAGATATCTTTTAATTTTATAAGGTAAATACTATAAAATTATAAAAAATTTCTACGCTTATTTCTAATCTACGTTTCTTAGGCGACCTTTCTCCCGCTTAAAAGGCTTCTACTACTACTACTCTACTACCTATACCTTCTACGCCTCCTACGCCTTCTACGCCTTTTATACTATCCGCGCTATCTACGCTATCTTCTTCTTCTACTTCTTTAAGAATAACGTAAATAGAGCGAACTATTCTTTATTCTTTTACTAAGCTTTTAACCCCTCGATAGCCTTCTTTATCGTCTTATTATTATAAACCTTCTTTATAGTAGCGTTATTCTTAGTAATCTTTATCTTTTACTTTATCTACGTAAGCTCTTAGGTCTCTTAAACCTTTATAGTTATCTTACGCTATCTTAGTTATAATACCGGCGAGTTACCCGCCGGCGGTTTATCTTCTATTATAGATAAGATACGGCTTAGAGAACTCGTACTAGAAAGAGTCTAGTTTTAGTAAGAGTTTTTTATCGTATTATAAGCTAGTAATTTATCTTAATCCTCGTCTTAATTTTTATTCTAATTCTTATTTTAATTCTCGTCCTAGTTCTTAATTACGATCGCGCGCCTACCTAGAAAACTCTTACTAAAATCGCCCTTATTTTAGTAACGGCTCTCTACGGCTTTATTTTAATATAATCTACTAATAAAACGTATATACCTCCGAATTCGACCCTCGAAAATCGCGCTAAGACTAGTACCGTTCGAAAGCCCTTAATTCTCTTAGCTAGAATCTCGATTCTTAGCTTCGTAGCCGTACGCGCTATTGCGTTATACGTAGAAGAAGTGGTGCCCTAGAAGGTTTCTAGCTAGTGCGACTTTCGTAGTCTACCTACCCACCTAAACCTTAGCGAATTCGGCTAAAATTACACATAGAGTAGGAGAACACATAGGGCTAGCACCGTATAAATTTGTATTGCAATCGGGCCCCTCGTTACGGTGCAAATCTACTTTATAGCCTAGTAGAAGCCTCTTTTTACCCTTCTATATAGAGTTTACGCGCTCCCCGGACCTCCGGAGGTTACGTGCTTAACGCTAAGCCCTCTTCGAACCCCCCCGGTTCTTTTTTAAAAAGGTCTAGCCTATTAGGCACTTCGTTTACTTCTTAGAAGTAAGTAATTAAGAAAAACCCCCGCTCGCGCCCGGGTTTCTTTTGTTTACGGCTTAGTTTAGACGAAACCAAAGCCGGTAATTTACTTTTAGTCTATCCCCCTATCTTCTCTCTTATTCTTGCACGTTTTCTTTTAAGAAAGAGCTAGGAAATAGACTAAAACCCCTCCGGAACGGACCCCGGAGGCCCCGGAACCTAAATCCCGGACCCTACGCTGCCCCTCCCTACCCCATAGATGGGGTAGGAGGATATATAGATAGAGGATTCTACGATAGAACCCCCACGCACCCTAACGCCGGCGTAGAACGGGCCTTAGAACCCGTTTTCCGTTAATTCCGA